>MU159420.1:103233-125356 GCA_015888305.1 Antheraea pernyi | reverse complement strand
ACATATAATAGGAATGTAAATCTAACGTGTCTCAAGTTTTTAGACTTATGTGAAAAAAAAATGTTGCAGATGTCCTAGGAATAAGTAATAAAATACATTTTAATCATTTTGACAAATGTCTGGCTGTCTAACACGCATCACTGCTAACGTACTGCGTTCACAATGAAACCTCACCAAGAAAATCATAAAAGAAAGAAATGTCCTTAAGTTACATTTAAAATTAAATGGACTTAATAATATATTAGGTGCCATGCGGACGGAGTCGCGAGCACAGCTAGTCTTCATTAACGTTAAAACTTTAGAAAAATTACATTACGGTCGACTTCGACCATAAAACAACTAATGTTAATTATAATAACAAACTAATATTTCCTATTGTATAAAACGGAGAACAGATATACAGTTCAACTCATGGTAAGTGATTAGTGCAGTTTATAAATATTTACAAATCAACTTTAAAAGAATGCGGGTTGTAAATTACGCCAAATTATAATATGTCACTACACTTAAGAACTGAATCGAGATGTCAATCAAATTCTTCACAAGGATACAAATAAGCACTGGAGATTTATAGCAAAAATAGGTCAGTCAATACATCTGAAAACGAATTTAGCAAAAGTTCTTCACCATTTTAAGATCAAATAGAACTATATTTAGTTGAACATCCAAAATCAAAAGTCTTTATTCAATTTATACCCTGAGATGGCACTTATTATTATTTTTTATATCATAGGAGGCAACCGAACAGGTGGTTACCTGATGTTAAGTGATCACCACCGTCCATAGACACTTGCAACACCAGGGGAGTCGCAAGTGCGTTGCCATCATGTGTTTAGGGGATGGGGAGGGAGGGGAGGGGAGGTGGGCCTCCGGCGCTCTCACTGACCTAACGAAACTCAACAATGCAAGCACTGTTACTTTCACGTGGGTGTTTCTGTGGGTCGGGTGGTAATCCCGCGGGCGAGCCGACCCATTCATGCTGAAACCAGTAATAGCTTCAACGTGCCTTATGCATTCTTATTCTATTTTTTTTTCTATGTCTAATGTTTATCAATATTTAATGTCACGTAATTTGATTTGTGAAGTGAAAACTTCTTTTGCCAAGAGAGGAACTTGTGATCTCACGTCATGACATGCTAGTAAGCATGACCGACCGTATTACGCTTGCGCGGCTTGCATCAGACTAGCGGCGCGTAGTATAATGGCCTTTGTACATAGAATATTTATATTTTGTATTGACATTTTACAGCCCATCATAATATGATTGATTCCATAATAACTTTATACAAATGTATATAATTATTGCTCCGAGTGCCAATAAATATGAAAACCACACTAACGTTAATAATTTTAATATACAAATTGTGACATTGAAATATTGTAATTCACACTATAATTAGTTTAAAAATTCAAAAGAAAACACAGTTATTTCGTTGTTTTGAGTTTTCACTTCTGACAGCAGTCCTTATGACTGCTTCGATTTTTTTTTCAATATTATTAATATTGTAAGTCGTCTCGATGTGATAAAGCGTTATAGATTTTCAATGTAGTATACTATATTAATCTATACTAATATTATAAAGAGGTAAAGTTTGTGAGTTTGTGACGTTGTAGGGGGTAATCTCAGAAACTACTGGTTCGATTTGAAAAATTCTTTCAGTGTTATATAGCTCATTTACCGAGAAAGGTTATAGAATATATAATCACGCTAAGACCAATAGGAGCGGAGCACCAATGAAGAATGTTTCAAAATGGTTTTTTTTCCTCTTCAGAGCTTCCGCTGCGTGTTAGTGTTAGACAAAAGTAACTATTCCACGCGGACGAAGTCGCGGGCAGTGGCTAATGTTATTATATTATTCATCGCACTGTTAACTATTGTATTATCCACAATTGTAAATAAAAACTAAATTAAAGTGTCACTTTTAGCCGCGGTCCCGACACTATAATTGTAACTCTGTGGTACACACGATTGTGTTTTAAAAGTATTATTTAACTTAATAAACTATTTATACTGCAACTTGAACACTGTTTTAACTTAATACAAAAAATAACGCCACATATGTATGCAGTAAAACAATTTATTAATGCAACTGAAGCCGTCGCCTCACAACGTTAGCCAGCTGCAGTACGGTCGAATTCTTCCGCATTCAATTGATTGGTCAACCGACTCGCTTACACACTACTAGTTGCGCCTATATCCGGTACATGTGCACTTGTTTAATTATATTATTAAGGGAAACATTCAATACCTAATAATCATACTGACTTTAATGTCTAATAGTATCCTTTTCAAGTCATCGACACAACAAAAATACTTTTTTTAAATAGTAGCATGGCAATGTGATTGCACTATGCCTGATGGTAAGCACAGTACAATCCAAAAATAACGGCGACCACCGAGAGATACGCCCTCCTCCGGCGGTCGTCGTTGTCATGCCGGCCTACGTAAATGTCTCTTCATGTTACGCTTGAAGGACCCCATGTTATAGGAAGGGGGGTAGACATTAGCCGGGAGATTGTACCACAGCTTGACGGTATTGCAAAGGTAAGGTATTTCCTCGGCCTATACCAGAGGTTCCCAGAGTTTTTTTCTCATAGACCACTGAAATTTTAGTTCGTTACGGTGGATCCACTGCTGCCACATTTCTACCATACTACCAAAACTCGACAAAATATGTGAGGATTCGATCTAACTATTGAATTTGCATTGTATTAAAGATAGAATATGCAAGTTTTAACAAGTAACAGTCGCTTAACTTCTTAAAATGTTATCGGTGTTATCACAAAAAAGTTAAATACGTATTGAACCCTGGCTTTAAAAAGGTCTCATATTAAATGCACCGCGGTCGCTGAATGTTCGCCATCTTGCACTTTTGTCTCGCTTTGGTTACGTTAGGTTAGACTTGTGAAAAAAGATAACGCGAACTTGCCTCGAGCGAGCGCGATTCATTTATTAGGAAACTTTTTTAAACCAAGTATTTAATACGTATATAACTTTTTTGCAATAACACAGTAACTGTCTACATTGATAGCTGAAGTCAAATCAACATTTTAGTTCTTTACTATCGAAAGCAGAAAAACATTTTCGTGGACCCCCCGCGGTTACGAATTGTGAACCCCCATTTTTTTATCACACCAACGTAGATCCCCCTTGAGTATCCCGTGGACCCCTGGGGGTCCACTAAACCACTTTGGGAACTAATGGTCTATACGGTTACTTTGCGTTTACCTAACGTAAAAATCGCAACTAATATTTATTACTTCCAGCCACTAATCAATAAATACTTAGAAAAACACAGTTCGTGAATAGGTAATACGCCGTGACACCGATTCAACGACAAACCAATCACACGATACTATATTAATTCGAACAGTGATACTCTAAACAGGTCTTCCATTAATTACGTGACGCGTTTTTGAGGGTTTCTGACCCTCCTAGACCTCCATTTTCTACGTGGGGAGATCCCTAAAGTGGCAGCTCAGGATAGGCTACGTCCGATTCGCAAGGACTAAGTCCCATGGTACCTTCTTACACCTTATGGCCGCAGGACTAGGGACTGTATAATCGGTACTACGTCTGGTCCCCGACAGGTGGTGGCTCTTAAAAGGCCCGGCTGCGGTCTGAGGGGTCAAGATGATAGGCTCGTGAGATGTTGGAGAGATTTATCTTGTACCCTGTCCCCCAACACGAATCTCACGCGAGATTTTTTTTAAATTGTATATTGATTATAAATACGGTGCATTAAAAAAAACACAATTTGCTTTATTATTGTCATTTTTACTTTACTATTATTACATTTAGTTATATTTAACATGCCCGGCGGACGTTCTCCCGGCCTGATAACTGAGAATTAAAAATAACCTTGACAAATTTTATACCTAAACCTTCCTCGTGAATAATTTTATCTACTGGTGAAAACCGCACGACAATCTATTCAGTAGTCCTTGAGTTTATCGCGAACAGACAGACAGATGAGGGATTTTATATTATAATATGTAGTGATGAACAAAACAGACGTAAAACTGACTTACACATAACAATGTAAAAACATACAAAATATAAGAATGTTTTTAATGAAATAATTTTCTAAATGTAGATCAAAAGCTCTAGGGACTAAGAACTATAGATTTTTAGCAAGTGAAATTGCTTGATCAAGAAAACTACATATGAGGCATATAGAATCAAAGACAGCTAAGTGCCACAAGTTCTAAAAATGAACTGAGTATGGAGCCATCTAGTCTATTATTGGTTGCAAATCACCATTTAATTCCTACAAGAAATAAAATACAGCTAAAGCCTTTTAATTTTCGTTTTAAAATTGATTTTGGGATCAAATACATTTCAATACAACCAAGTCATTGAATAAGAAGTAAAGTAAGAATAAAATTCAGTTAAGGAATTATCGCATTTTTTAATTTCTTGAACTTCTCTTTTAGAGCTGATGGCCATAGACAGGCAAAATCAATGCCTATGCCAGTCCCTAAAATTGAAACTTTGAATATAAGTAAAACTCCAACTCTGAGAATAGACAAAAAATTTTTTCGTTTCCTGCAAATCTGGTCTCTATGCACTTAGCTGTTTTTGATTTTATACGCCTCATATATATAAATCCAGTGTCATTATGTTTGTCCACAATGAACTCCGAAACTACTCAACTGATCTTCATGAAAGTTGGCATTTATGTATAATTTGGTCCAATTTTTTTTTTATGTCATAGCTGGAAACAAGCAGGTGGGTCATCTCATATTAAGTGATTACCACAGTTTATAGACACTAATAGCACCAGGGGAGTTGAAAGTGCATTGCCAGCTAGTGTTTGGGAAAGGGGATGGAGGGAAGGAGAGAGGAGAGGGAAGGATAGGAGGGCCTCCAGCGCTCTCACTGACTGATCGAAATGAAACAATGCAAACACTGTTACTTCACATCTGTGTTTTTGTGGGTCGGATGGTACTACCCTGGACGAGCTGACCCATTCATGCTGAAACCACTAATAGCTTCAGCGTGGCTCTACCACCTAGTCTAGATCTCTGTAAATTTCCGCAAAATGGGACTCACAACTTCAGATTCTTTCAGTGAGTTAATAATAAAAATATGAAGCGATATAGAATGTGTTTCAAGATTATAAATGACATGTAATTTAAAACAAGTAGTAGATCAACAGTAAACCTTCCAAAAAATTTTGATACAAAGCCTCTTTAAGTCTGGCTACATTTGCACAATTGCACACAATTTCCTCGGTAACAGAGTGGCTCTGAACTGGAATAGATTGCCTGACGAAATAGTATCTGCTAGTTCTGTCCATGGTTTTAAAAACCGACTCGACAACTGGCTCAGGACAGCTAACATTAAATAAGTTAACATCTGCAGTGACCAAAACCCGACAGAAAAATTCGACACAGTGTGATATAGACTATCAGCAATTATGCTGCTTGTCTATTAACTAAAAATAAATAAACATTACTGTTTTTTTTTTCATTATTTCTGCAGACTATTCCATTAGTTATGTTAAAAATCATTTTATATATGAGCAACTAATGTTATTATTTCACTTAGCTATTACACATCACACTGGTTTCAGCATGAACGGGTCGGCTCGACCGAGGTAGTACCACCCTCTTGCAGAAAACCGACATGAAGTAACAGTGCTTGGATTGTTGCGTTTCATTCAGTCAGTCATAGCGCCGGATAACCCAAATCCCCTCCCTCTCCCACAAACACAGGGTGGTAACACACCTGCAACTCTTCTGGTGTTGCAATTGTCTATGGATGGTGGTGATCACTTAATATCAGGTGACCCACCTATTTGTTTGCCACCTATGATAATAAAAAAAAGTCCTGCGCCCGAGATGGATGAACCTACTAATTTTGTCATTAGTCTGGTTGGCATAGTAATGTTCTTGTGTTAGATAATATTACCAGCTCGTTCCTACATCATTTGCTATGGTATCTCAATAAGGTAACACTGAACCAACATTCGTTTATATATACACAAAAATTCTTAGACTTATAAAAGCCTAAATGATTGTAATAAAAACTAATTACTTAGTATTTAGAAACATTTGATCTGTGTACAGATCATTTATAATGAAAATTCGCTTACCAGTGTAAGAAGTAGAGCTGTACGAATCAGCTGATGACGCCGACAGTGATCTACTGCGGTATCTTGCAGATTTCTTCAGTGCACCAGATTTCCCGCGCTGGCCTTCGAATTTAGCGGCACCAGCATCGCTGTTCCCGCCTCGCACCTGCCCAGGGTCAGTCACAGGACTATCGCTAGGCACATTTGCACCAGCTATACTCTCTTTCCTATTCTGATTTGGCTCTCCTTGAATCTCCGACATTCTCAACACTACGTACTACTTATAAATCTATTTATGTTATTTTTTCTTTCTAATATGAAAGGCACGCGCAAAAATATATGTATATAAATTATAATAATAAAAGTGCGACAGTGTTATTCTATTTTCTTATTATTCAAAGCACTAGAACACAAAACACGACGAACAAAATATATTTATAAGATTCATATGTTTCCAAATTATCTGTAAATGCATTGATCGATGAAAATTACAGAGTGCGCGTAAAAATACCATTTAATTATCCGCCCGAACTCATCAATTTCAATTGTAATCCCCCCTTACTTCTTTCCATCACTAAGAAACGAAACGTCATTTTTTCGATCCGTTTTCCGCTAAGGATTTCAATAGTTATAAAATATAACGGTATAGTGTTTATCGATATCATACCGAATATTTCACATATATTCCACATTAGAAAGACTTCAAAATCTTAATATTTTGAATTCAAAATATTATCACTTATACGAAAATGTCCATTTCATCACATATAACAAATAATAACATTTAAAGTTGTGATTTTATTTATAGTACTTATAAAATATAGCTAAAAAGTTAGCTGTTACGCCATATTTTTGTCCACATTCGTACAATCACACATAAATATATTCCTTACTATTATTATAACTTATAATGTAAACGGTTAAACTTAAATGTAATTCCAGTTAAAATTGGTGACGTAATATAACCTGAAAAGGATGATAGTCTTCATAATATTATATTGAAATCTGTTTAATAAACCTCGATATAAAATATGCAAAGTCTGAAAAATGTTTAAAAGTATTGTATGAAGGAATGAGAACCAAAGAATAAAGTATAATAAATATTTTTTAATAATTAAGTTGCAATAAAGAAATTTACGAAAACAATTTATAAATAATTAGATATAATTCATATCATTATTTTTTATATTTATGTGACTTGCCACGTCCACAGTGTTTTATTTAAAAATGAAACAAAAGTTAACAGTAAACGTATTCCAATAATGTAACTTCGAACCGTTACTAATCGTTAAAAGCGGTCATAGTCTATGGTTAATTGCACGCCTTGTAATCACTAGACCAATATGGAAGTGAAACGTATTGACAACTGTAGCACGACTAAACAATTCATCAAATAAAAATAACTCTAAATTTCCTAGAAACTATAATTTCGGTGAGTAAAGTTATATTTACTATTTTGAAAACTATTGATATGATACTTTATATATAACAACAAGTATTCTACTAATAATCACTCATAATAGAACCTTTTTTGAATATCGTCATCGATGCGTTTACCGGTATACGACTTACATTTATTCTTGTTTTCAATATCATAATTATTTATTTCTTGCATATTTACAATACATGTATAGATAGATTAAATATAAAAATGAGTGACGTCGCTGTTCTCATTTATATCTTTGTCTAAAACGTAAAAAGGTTTTAATGGTTTTATAGCCAAATAGGAACTTTAGACATGCATTTAAAAAATCGTCAATAAATTATTATTTTATTATTCCATTGTTCTTGAAATGCGTTTTATCTATTTGCTCTTTACTAAGTGATGATAATAAATAAAGATACATATAACCGTGTTTACGCGGAACTTCAGTCAAGGCTATTGTTCTTCGTACTCTATTCAAACAAAGCGTATTTAGTAGAATTATTTTTCTTTTTTTTACCATCATTGAGAATTGTAATATATTAACATATATTTTCTAACCAGTTAATCTAGTTACATACTGTATGTAGGTTTTCTATACTATATACTATAATATTATAAAGAGGTAAAGTTTGTGAGGTTCTAGAGGGTAATCTCAGGAACTACTGGTCCTATTTGAAAAAATCTTTCAGTGTTAGATATCTCGTTTATCTAGGAACTATAGGCTATCATATCATCACGCTAAGACCAATAGGAGCGCAGCACAAATCTAGAATGTTTCAAAATCAGGTTTTTTCCACTTGAGAGCTTCTGCTGCATTAAAATGCAGCTAAAGCGTTAGCCCAAAGTAACTATTCAGTAACAGTAATGACAAAGATAACTTAATTCAGTTAAAAGGGTTAGGTTGGTAACAACAAATTTACATTAAAAAATAAAAGATTACCTGCAGATAATTGGAATAATATAAAATTGCTTGAACAGTGAAAGTTTCGTGAAGATGCGACTAACCGTTATGGAGATAGTACTGTGAGCGAAGCCACGGCTAACAGCTAGTCTAAATTAAAATAGACTAAATTACTTGTTATGGTGTCCGCCGCTATCTGCTGGTGAAAGTTCCGTGAAAATCGGTCCAACCATTTTGGAGATGGTATTGCAGACAAAGCCGCGGTTAATAGTTAGTCTAATTTAGAGTAGCCTAAGTAACCCGCGGTAATTTCTGCTATCTGCCAGTGAAATCCCCATCAAAATCGGTTCAGCTGTTTCGGAGATTAGCCGGAACAAACAGACAGACCGACAAAAATTGCATTTTTGTTATCAGAAGCGTGTATACTTTGATACCCAATCAGTGAAAAAATTTTATTTTGATATTACATACAGACACTTCATTTTTATTATATGTATAGATATAGATTTTTAAAATGTAAATTTGTTGTTACAAACCTAACCCTTTAACTGAATTTAAGTCTTAAGAATTTAATCTTTGTTAAACTTTGTCATTACTGCTTACCTCCTCAGAAAAAGTATAATTAAATGTAGCCTAGATAATACTTTAAAAGTCTTGAATCTCCTTGTAATAGAGTCATCAAAATTGATACAGCCATTTCGAAGACTAGCCTAGCCTGTGCAAATAACAGTTAAAATTTAATGACATGTGTGGAGATATTGATAATTTTTTTTTTAACATCTGCAATCTGCCCCTATCTTTTATCAGATTTGTTGTTGAAGTTAGTGTTTTTGTTTTGTGTCGTCACTTATTTCGTGCACTACATAGAGTGGTCAAGTGGTCAGATTAGAGCTAATCGCATCATTTTAAGTCGGAGTATCATTTGTATGTGTTAGTTTTGTGGCCAGGTGATTTCTGTGATGTCCTTATTGATAAAATTGCACAGAAAGTAGTAGTAAGTAGTAAATTAGTAATGAGAAATTAAAGTAATTAGTCACTAATAACTCTCAATTATATTTTTATAATTTAATTTCTCAAATTATTAATTCATTTTAGGGAGAACATGTTTCTAAACTCGAAAAAGGTCAGTTCGAAAAAAAAAAGTTTTTTTTTTTTTATATCATAGGTGGTTAACGAACATGTGGGTCACCTGATGTTAAGTGATCATCACCGTCCATGGATACTAACAACACCAGAGGAGTTGCAAATGCGTGGCCACTCTTTGGAGGGAAGGGTCAGGGGAGGGAGTGGGAGAGGAGCGAGGAGAGGGGAGGGGAAGTGGTCCTCCGGCGCTCTCACTGACCGAACGAAACGCAACAATGCAAGCACTGTTACTTCACGTCGGTTTTCTATGAGAGGGTGGTACTACCCCGGACTAGCCGACCCATTCATGCTAAAACCAGTAATAGTTTCAGCGTGGCGCTACCACCATTAAGTTTCTAAACTCTAACTGTTGCATTATACATATATATAATGTGTAATAGTATACAGGGCTATTTTGTGGGGCACACAGTGCCCTTAAAGGCAATTTCAAAGATATCGAAAAATTGCCATTAAAACTGAAAAAATAATCAATCTTGCAAAAACAACCTCTGCAATTTATTTTTAATAGGTCAAAGTTATCCAAATACTATATCTAATACATCTTCCTTAAATAGCCATTGTGTCGCGCAGTGGTTTGTCTGTTGTGTCAGTATACGTCGCAATTGTTTTTGTTCAAAACTTTGCATAATAAAGAGGTAACAGAAATGCCTGAGTATATATATATTAAGGCGTTTCCTTTGAATTCCTTTGTGGGGAATTCTTTTTCTCTTCTTCTTTTTTCTCCATCAGTAATGAAATATTACTGGAAACATATTTAAAAAAATCGTACCAAAGATGAGTTCCTAATTTTTATTTTTATACTCTGTAAATGAATTTGAAATTTTCCCACTTAATTAACACATACATCTTTATTTTATTTTTAATTTTTTCGTTCCTCTTTAAAAGCCTTTATAGCTTATATTCAATCTACAAACTTCATCGCCAAGAAACAATTGTAAACTTGATTTTTGGTTAAAAATCGTGGTTTTTCTATTTTTCTTCAAATCTATCAACTTTAGTGCAAAATTTTATAAATGCTTTTTTGTAGATAATATAATTTTCTATAAGTCCTTTGAGTCAAAATCATAGACCTTATAAATTATGAGATAAATTCAATTAATTATAAAGAACACTATATATAACTGTTTTATTAAGGTTTTTTTTTGTACATATACCATTTTAATTATATTTATTTAATTTAAAAGTAATTGTAATAATTATCTTAAATAATAAATATATAGTATTTCAAAAGAAATTTTATCAATTAACTTTGATATTGATATTTATCAGAGTTTGTAATCGCCAATACATTGTGCGCTGGTGTGTTGATTATACCATATATGACTATGGCCTTACAGGCTGATAACGATTTGTATTGTTTCATTCATGACAAGCCAAAATTTAATGTAAAACCTGCTTAAATGAGATCATTATCGTTGACTCTTATTTGCATTACATGGAACCCAATTCTTTTTTCCCTGACATCAACATCTTTGCTGGTACTCATAGAAACCTTGGGGTCGATACAGACTTTAGGTATCAATATTAGACCAATGCTATGATATGTTACTGAGACATTGAGGATTAATGCTTTTCTTGAATGAATATGTGCAATTGCATATTGTGTCTTCTGTTAGGCTGTAGCACTCCACTAAACAGTATGTAAAAAAATTGCGAGCCCCATAACATTAACTACTATCAAAGGCTATCAGGGCGAACTAATATTCTCACACACCCCTAATACTCTTTCCTTGTGTGTGTATACACAAGAAGAGAAAAAAACCCCTGATAAGTAAGGGCTACGGGACAGGGGAAAGATCGCGCGTCCTGACAGCCCTTGAATCCCAGGGATTGACCTTCAATTTGGTGATGATCTTGCAAACAAAAAGCAGAAGGATGGAAATCCACGATAGCAATACATATACTATAGTTGCAATATCCAGACACAGCAACATCTGTGTCTACTATATCGTCGTAACTGACGACGCCATTAGTAGGTTCATACATCACGCCGTGGATGTTCCGGCACGGGATATCCTCCATATATGCAATAATCTCAGTTAAAAATCCAATGTAAAATAGTTAAGTAAAGTAATAGCAATAGATGCTCACATTTCTAATGATTTTCAACATAAGTAATAAAATACTGTCTGTATTAATATGAATAAAATATACGAAAGCAGAAAAGGTGCGGAACAAGAGTCTGCTGAAATAAAAAATAATACTAAAAAAAACATTCGCTACTTTTGATACATAAACTGAATACATGATGATGCAGTCATTACAGAGTTCTACCGTCTGTATCATGGTGAATATTCTGAAGAGTTATTCAATTTGATCCCTTCCTCTCCTTTTCATAAACGCAACCCGCGCGCTGGTCTTCGGCACAGAGTACGTTATATAAATAGAGGTCGCACTCGTTCTTTCTAATCAGCGCCTCTATAATACGAGTTTCGAACTAATATCTGTTGGTTATAAATGTACATTTATAGCTATGTATGTATGCATACAGCGGTACTGCGTAAATCGTATACAAGTTTTTGATATTTTTTATTTGTAATCAATATATTCATCGTAAAGCAAATCTAAATCTAAGTATATATATGGAGGAGTCAATGTTTATAAGTATATCCGGAGATAGATAAAATTGTTTCTGAGAGGCAAGAAAATTTAAGGAAGCACACTCTCGTAACAGATACGTAAACAAAGTGAATGAAAACAAATATTTGAAAGTTGTCAGTTTAAAATGTCAAAATTAATTGTCATTCATCTTTTGTTATCATACTTGCCAAAACTTATATAACAGTGCCATCTAGAGAGTGGATTGATAACCAAAAATAGACGAGTCTTTTTCATACAAATCCGATTCTGAGAAGTGAAAATAGAGTGGACTTCGGAGCCACAGTTTTACGGTAAATCCTATCTCGGCACGAACTTTTTTATGGTGGTAGAGACACGCTGTAGCTATTACTGATTTCAGCATGAATGGGTCGGCTCGCCTGGGGTAGTATAACCCGACCCACAGAAAACCGACGTGAAGTAACAGTGCTTGCATTGTTGCGTTTCGTTCGGTCAGTGAAAGCGCCAGAGACCCACCTCCCTTCCCCACAGGATTGTTCACAGGATCCACAGGTTGGCAACGCATTTGCGAATCTCTTGGTGTTGTTAGTGTCTATGGACGGTGGTGATCACTTAACATCAGGTGATCCACCTGTTCGTTTGCCTCCTTTGATATGAAAAAAAAAACTAAAAAGTTCGCAACGTCTTATCTTTCCGTGAAGCTGTGGGACAATCTACCGGCCAGTGTGTTTCCTCCTTTACTAGGACATGTGGTCCTCCAAGCGCAACGTGAAGAGATACTTACGCAGGTCGGCATGACAGCGGCGACCGGCGATGGATAGTATGTCTCTCGGTGGTCGCCATTGTTTTTGGATTGTACTGTGCTTACCATCAGACACAGTACAGTCATTTTGCCGAGCTACAATAAAAAAGAATACAGCCTGGTTGTTATATAAAATGTACAAATGACTGTAGCATTGAGTAAAATTGATTAATTTTTTTCCCCTTGTCTAGATAAATTAGGATGACAACACCAGGCCGCGGTCGTGGGTACACGGGGCGGCACCACCTGCGCGAGCCGAGACCTGGTGATGGCGAGCTCACCGAGGAGCTGGAGGCGGCCAGAACCCTCGCAGAACTCAGCCCTAGGTCAACAGGTAGGATCAAAAAGCTAAACTGCTAGCCATATATGAGACTTAAGTAAAAATATCACTCTTTAAACATTCACCTGGTATATGTAAACACAAATAAGGGGTTGACAGAAAAAAAAAATGTTATACAAACTTACTTTTGACTGCTATAGAAATTGAATTTTAGACATTTAAAAAAAATTTTTTTTAAACCTGATGTTAAGTGATCTTCACCGTCCATAGACACTTGCAACACCAGGGGAGTCGCAAGTGCGTTGCCAAGCTGTTTTGGGGGAGAGAGGAAGTAAGGGGAGGGGAGGTGGGCCTCCGGCGCTCTCAATGACCGAACGAAACGCAACAATGCAAGCACTGTTACTTCACGTCGATTTTTTGTGACAGGGTGGTACCACCCCGGGTGAGCCGACCCATTCATGCTGAAACCATTAATAGCTTCAGTGTAGCTCTACCACCTACAAATGATTGCAACATATTTTATTAAATACCTATTCCTAGACACCTGCAACAATAGGTACTTTTTACAAAAAATTTCAAAATACAGACAAGTTAGATTTGCATTCTTATTATATATTATGTGTATATGTTAAAAATCATTTTCAATATGAGCATCTATTATTATATTTTACTCAACTATTATACTTCGGATTTTTAACTGAGATTATTTCCTTTATGGCGGATTCATTATCATCTTTTTTTTTTAAATGGCAACCAATGTCTGTTTTATCTGGTGTTAAATATAATGAAAGAGATAGTTTCATCACCTATTACAGATCCAGCTCGGGAACCGAAGGACAAATGGGAGATGGAGGGTCAGGACAAGCCGGTTGACGGCAGGGACTCTTCAGGTGCTGATGAAGCGGTCCTGAAAGAACTCTTGTTTGTCGATGAACAATACAAACCGCTCCTAGTCTTGGTAAGTCTATTTATAATTGTTCTCTGAAGTAAGACTTGTTTACACACGCTTGACTTGGGGCGTAAGCTGGTGAATGCGTCTCGAGCGCGTTACGAAAAAGTGTGATCGGGCGAGGCGAACAGAAGTTGAGAGGGAGATATAAGTTAGTGAAGATAGATAGAGAGATAGTTACTTTTCGTATTATTAATGTAAACCATCTAATACAATGTGAAGAACTGTAGTGAAATAAATGAAAATGTAACCATACCATGGTGGTAGGGTTTTTTTCTAAGTCTGCCTTACTAGCTACCACCCTCAGGTTGAACTATCGCCAAGAATCTGTCGGTGTGTTCCACTGCTCTGTAAGTGGAGATTTCCGGATGCTGGAACGACCTATCCCCTCCAATGCTCAAGCGTTACTTATATTTAAAAAAAAAAAATTCTAGTGTCGCAATGTTTGTAAATTAAAGGAGTTGCATATATATTTTAATCACATTTACAATGCTTCTCTTATGTGTTGTTTTACTTGTTTTTATTATTAATAATTGACTCATCTCTGTGTATCCATTAACAACGATTGTGACAATGTACCTAATGTATTCTAAATATTATATATATATATATATATATATTTGTTAAAAAGATAAACCAGATCGAGTTCCTTGCCGGTTCATCTCGATGACTGGGTTGGTTTTTCGAACCGGTGGTAGTCTTGACTTTCATAAGTGCTTTCTTGGGGCCTAAATTAAATAAAGTGTTTTTGATATGTATCCTACTATTATTTTATTTATTTCCTCTATATATATCATGTACGCTATTATTTTCACAATATTTTTTTTTTACGCACCGTGACTTGCATTGGGTCCCAGCTGCTAGTCAGCGTTAAGTGTTTCTCATAACACTTTAGCATATCATGTGCTGCACACGGTTTCATAATGCTGCGATATACACATTTTTATCTGCTCACGTCTACTTGTATATTATGTAATGCATTATGAATTCTTAGACCACACTTAGATCAAATGCTAAAACGCTATAAGGTATAAAAGAAAACGCCACAGTGTTCATCAGCAAATGAGACTATGTGTGTACTTCATACAAACAAACGTTATATTGATTTGGTTTTTGTAAATAAAACATATGTTCATTGACTTGCTGATTTGACATACGAAGTTGTTTTTCTTACATATCTATACATTTTAATAATAGCTTTTACCCGCATCTTCGTTCATGGGAGCATAGTTTTTTTTCTTGTTTCATGAAAAGTATCTACGTCATCTGCAATAATTCTGACCTGAGTATTCAATTTTTTGATTTGAAAACTGCTTTACACTCGTTGAGCGGTTTTTTTTACAGAAGAAAAACTTATGGTTTCGCGTCAGCAACATGCTAGTAAAGCGTGACCGACATGCTCGTGACGTATTGTGCTTACGTCAGACTATCGACACTTTGTATAGCGACTGTGTATATCTAATATTGTTATTTTGTATTGAGATTGTGCAACTCGGTGTACATTTGATTATGTTATTCCATTGTTTTGAGTTTTTATTTCTGTCAGCAGTCCTTATCCTTTACTTTTTTTTTTAACTTTTGTCATATTAACTTAACTAGCTATGTATATTATATTATCGATTTTATCATTTTTTATGTCATAGGTGGCAACTCAGGTCGGTCACCTGACGTTAAGTGATCACCACCGTCCATGGACACTTACACCACCAGAGGAGTCGCAAGTGCGTTGCCAACCTCTGGGGGCAAGGATTAGGGGAGGGAGAGGTTAACAATGCAAGCACTGTTACTTCACGTCGGTGTTTCTGTGTGTCGGGTGTTAGTACCCCGGGCGAGTCGACCCATTCATGCTAAAACCAGTAATAGTTTTAGCGTGGCTCTACCACCATCATTGCTTAGTCTCTGAAAAAGTGTCACAATAATACTTTGTAAGCTCATTTATCTGTCAGGAAATCTCTTTAAATAGGTCGGCCCATTTCAGGTATTAAGCTAAGGACAAACGAAAAGCGTTTGAACTATATTTAATATTTATACGTATACATTTAAACACGATTCTTCTCGATGTTGAATTAAACAAAATAAAGTAAAATATTCAGTACGATTTTTGATTTTTAAATCAAGCATTCTCTTATTCAAAATAGGATCTTTGAAATTCAAACACTACTCGTGTTGTCGGTTTATTGTTGTTTTGTCGGGTACAACTGTTATATTATGTGATTTATTATTTTTACTGTTTTTATATTATCGGTTTACCTGTATACAAAATGCTTTATTTTGTTGAACAATAATTTTATTGTTATCGTTTTGCCCATGAACAAACTGAAACTGTATTTTTATTTCCGTTTAAATTTTACAGAGAATCTAATTCTGTTTAACTAAATTTATCTTTTACTATTTAGCCCCAACAAAAGGTTTTATTTGTAATTGTTTTATTGCCATTTATTCCTTGCAGTAAATGTTAATTTCTTTAAATCTAATTATTTCATTACCATTTACGACTTGCAGAAAATGTTAATTTCTTTATACCTAATTATTTCATTACCATTTAGCACTTGCAGAAAATATTAATTTCTTTAAATCTAATTATTTCATAACCATTTAGCATTTGCAGAAAATGTTGATTTCTTTAAATCCAATTATTTTATTACCATTTAGCACTTGTAGAAAATGTTAATTTCTTTAAATCTAACTATTTTATTACCATTTAGCACTTGCAGAAAATGTTAATTTCTTTATATCTAATTATTTCATTACCATTTAGCACTTGAAGAAAATGTTGATTTCTTTAAATCTAGTTATTTCATTACCGTTTGGCCCCTACAGATAGTGTTCATTTCTTTAACTCTAATGTCATCTCGTTACCATTTAGCCCCTACAGAAAAGGGAGTATTGACACTATGTAGCCTAGATCTTTTCTTGAGTTTTTCGTATAACAACAAATTATTATTATTAATTATAAAAAACACATCCAGCTATATATTTTTAATCTGCTTATTATTATTAATTTATATTACAGCTAGAACAATTCTCTCCCGGCGAAGACGGCATACAGTTTAACAGGAAGTTGAGACATTTTGAGACGACAGTCACGAATATGTGTCCAGACGAGAATAGACTACAGTAAGTTTTATGGATATAAATAAATAGCATGAAATAAGATCGCTACCCACGTTTGTCTGTATGTGCTTTTAGTTCTTCGGAACTCTGTAAAGGATTTTCAATTACTAATCGTTCTTAATGAGCCGCGCTTTCATAGAATTCGACACCAGTCTTGTGCATTTTTGTACTTTGCCATAAATCTGGAATGAAGCATTTTTTAAATAAATTAAAGTTAATAACATAATCCCATTATATCAAAACAACGATTTGTTTAATTTTTTTTTTTCTAACTACGCTATTGACCTAGCAAGGTCTTAACAGCTTCACCGGACTACTGAGGCGAGCGATTAAGGCACTCAGCCGATTTTGTTTGGGCAACCAGCTCAAGGGTGCGCGGCACACCTCGGCTTGGCTGTTGCCTGTTTCATGCAAATCGCGACCTATCTGAGCTAACCTAAGCTAAACTATTCATACATATATGAGTTGTTGAAACATATATGCGTACCAAGCATACATATCTCAACAACTCAAACTATTTCAGTTCGATAAGGGAAAAAAAAAGTAAAACCCTTCCACTTTTTTGTGTAAGCGTGTATGCGTGCAGGTGTGTGGAGGTGATATGTGTAGTGTTGTTGCAGTGATGTAAATTTTTGTGTCACTGTATCGCGCGAGCAGCGTACTCGAGGGCTCCACGCCGAGGGAACGGACCTAGTAAAAAAAGCAGTGACTAATAAAATCATTTGAATGGATTAAGTCCATTTACTTATCTACTTACCTCTCGTACTTAAGTCGCGTCCTCATTACAATTACAATAACTTTTGATAGAGTGAACCGATTTTAATGAAACCAAGACTGAATGTTACTCGAGGATATGCTTTAAATGATTTCATCGTGAACGCTGTACCTTAGCAGTGATGCATGTCAGACAACTGTAACAGTTTTTTCCACAAACATCTAAAAATTACAGGCACATTAGATTAACACTCTTGTTGTATATATAGATATCATCTTGGTTCACTCATGTCTTCAATTATAATACTAACGAAGGGTATCCAAGAGGCTAGAACTAGTGTTTGATCATGTGTCTGTGGTAATATTTACAGACCGGTGTTTGCAACGTTCCGAGCAGCAGCACTACAGAGCTCTGTGACTGCGAGGAAGTTGGCCGCAGTCGGTGCTTCTTTCACAAGACAGCAGAGGCAGCAGTCCCTGAGGGCTGCACTCCTCAACGTCGTAATGCAAGGCACCTTCTCCAGTGAGTACCATGAAAACCCACAATTCTTCCACAGATGCCTACACAGCAACCGGAGTCAATTCAATTTAGGCAGAGATAAGTGTTCCTCTTCTTCTTTAATTTATGGCGCCGTGTGTAAGCAATAAACAATTCCGCCGATGTCATGTACATACAGAGTGTGCACTGTCTGTGCGACTTCGATCAACAATAACTAGATAAAGGGTCACGTACAAAATCGAAGCTAAAAGCTGTCCGCGTAAATATATACTTATGTGTAGCTATTTGTTTACTAAGAAAGGGAGAAAAAAAGTTATAAGACAGTTTTAAGTTCAACCTAATTACAACCATGACACCTAGTAATAAAATCACAAATGTTGAAAAATATTGTCTAATATTTAAGATAAAACGATCAAAGCAATAAATTACTTCCCTCACAAATGAAAAGACAACATAAACAACATTTAGTGTAAATTCAACCTTAATACTCAATCAATAAAGTACTTTTTCCCATTATTGTGCGTCTTTGTGCACGGTTGAAGTGCCTTGGCCAAACATTTGTACCACAGGTATAAAATCGGTAATTTTGTTCAAAATTTGATATTATTTTGTTAGTTTAATTTAAAGCTTAAAATATAACTTACTCAACATGTATTTAGCGAAAGTAAGATACTCCGCCCGTTAAATTGCTTTTTCAGGTATTATTTCTGCATCTTTTGAATACACTGCGGCATGTGAAACGGGCTTACATTGGCTGTGTCTCAAACAAATTAAACAAAATAAAAGTTCACATTACAAGTGAGCTGTTATCTACCGAGACGTATTTTTCGCGCCGACCCGATATCTAGTTATTGTAGATCGAAGATGTGCGAGATAGTGTCACAAATACACATATAGGTAAAGTTTGTTAGGTACCTACATATTGATTAAAAAATAAACAAGCTGATTAAAGTTGGAATTTGGTAATTTCAATAACTAATGACGAGACATGTAAAATTAAAGGATTGTTATTCACTAAAAGTAAGACACAGTTTATAATTAATAGGTGGTAGAATCACTGGTAGTACCACCTGACACACAGAAACACCCATGTGAAGTGACAGTGCTTGCATTGTTGCGTTTCGTTCGGTCAGTGAGAGCGCCGGAGGACCACCTTCCCCCCCCCCCACTTCCCTCTCCTCCCCACTTTCCCAACCCCTCTCCCCCAAACGCGGGCTGGTAACGCACTGGCGACTCCCCCGGTGTTGCTAGTGTTTATCGACGGCGGTGATCACTTATCATCAGGTGACCCGCCTGTTCGTTTGCCCCCAATAATATAAAAAAATAATTGTATATATTATATTTAAAATAATGCATATTTTACCCTAGTTACTACAATCTTTTTTTATATGTAGTGCTAAAACTAGGCAAAAAACCAAGGTTGTATCGATGAAGAATTTAATCGTAGGGAAACGAGACCCAGACCATTCGAAGCGGTATTTTTTTTAATACAAGTATATGGTAAAAAGCGATTTAGCCTAAAATGCAATTTACCTCATTACCGTTTGGAGAAAACGGTTGATATGATGTCGAAGAACCGTTGTCTAAGCCGCATTCGCAAAGAGAATGATTCCTAATTTAGATAAACATACAAATAATTCATTAAATGTTGGCATTTATGTTTAACTTGGTCAATATTTTTTAATTACAATTTAACGGATTGTCAATGTTGATTATTGTTATTAATTGTGAGTTTCATCAGTGTCGAACAGATGGCGCTTTAAATTAGTTTGTCGACAGAAAACTGTAGGACCGAATGTTATAGATATCTCATAGATAGCGCCACGTTTTATTGTTGAATTGCTTTTTTTTTCGAACTGACTACTCTATTGACCAAGCGAGGTCTTAACATCTTCGCAGGACTGCTGTTGAATTGCTTTTTCAACCTCACTGTTTTTTATGATGCATGTGTTTTATTGAATTCAGTGTGTAATAATTTAGTAAAAACAAGGCCTAGTGGGGGGGTTGTAGTCCAGTGAAACTATTAAGACATTGCTAGGTCAATAGCGTAGACAGAGAAAAAATAAAGGCCTAGTGGGGTCAGCTAGTTATACTTACACCAGGTATTAGATAGAAAGGTAGAAAAGTTAAACGCTCACCGTATTCTAGGATATAATACTTAATTTACACATTTAACATATAAAATAATAATATCAAAACAAATATTAATAAATAACAAAGAGAACCTATCTTAAAATTTGTTCTAAGACTTCCAAAAGTATAAATACAATCGTAATAAACCTAGGTGCAATGACCGGTGCCCAAAGCTCCGGAATCAATAACCCTCGATAATAAAATGGGAAATAAATCCTTTTGGGTTATTCATGACGTTCTCACGTTCACGTGAAAGTGAAATCACCCGACGGTCGTTGGCACTGCATTTACATAGAAGCGTAGAGGATTGCGTATATTTATTGTATTTTTCTTGATAATTCGGTTAAATATTAAGCACCTATTTTTTTAAATTGATCTAGGACGAGAATCGAGCACAGATTATCCTCCATAAGTATTGCTATTGTCTAAACTTTCAGCCTGTATATACTTTAATATTTCAGAATTGGATATATTGGAAAGAGCAAATCCGCAGTACCTCATAAACGCTGCCAATCTAATGGGAGACTACTTTGCAGGTATTTATATGAATAAAAATTGAATTATAGTATGTATGCTATTTGGACAAATGCTTTTTTATCTTGTTTGTCAACATAAGTGTGGAAGAAAATGTTTAAAAATCATAAGGAAAAGGGAAGAAATTGGGTTGTAAAATGTATATATATTAAAAAAATTGACTGATTGAAGTACAACGGTTCAATTGTCATTTTATTTCATTACATGATAATACTGTAAAAATTTGGTTTTATTTTCTTCATTGGCACACACGTGCAAAACCGGGGACGGCAGCTTGTTTACAATAAAATGTTAAATTTATTCTATATTTATTAATATTATAAAGAGGTAAAGTTTGTAAGTTTGTGACGTTGTGGGGGGTAATCTCAGAAACTATTGGTCCGATTTGAAAAATTCTTGCAATGTTATATAGCCCATTTATCGAAGAAGGCCATTGGTTATATATCATCACGCTAAGGCCAACAGGATCGGAGCAATAATGAAGAATGTCTCAAATGTCTTTTTTCTCTTGATGGCTTCCGCTGAGTCTTAGCGTTAGCCCAAAGTAACTATTCCACGCGAACGAAGTTGCGGGCTGAGGCTAGTAAACTATTTAGAAATTTTATTCCTATTTTTAAAAAGGAAAATGCTTGGAAAAAAAACATTTTTTGGTCATGTACAAAACCGGAAGTAAAGCCTATCAAAGTAGAATGTATAAGACATTAAAACTTTTCACATCGTAGATTTATTATTAGTTATGAAAGTACAATTTTAACTGTGTTTTTGGCGGGATCTTGGAATATCATGTAGTGGATTTTATATTTTATTCATAATCTTGTGTTACTTCACTCTATATTTTGTAATATTGGTGGTGTTTTACGTAATATAGTTTAATTATTGTGCATAAATGAAGTGGAAATATGGAGCATGGAATTTGATTTGTCACAAAAATTCCTTGGAAAGTTCTAACAAGACAGCCACCATCTTGTTAAAATATGCCAATGATCGGA
>MU159420.1:57701-103221 GCA_015888305.1 Antheraea pernyi | reverse complement strand
TCGGAAGAAACTTGTAACATGACTACCTACTCGACAATGGCATTTATAATCTACTAGAAGATTGGTTGCCAAATAAAAAAGATCTTGCATCAATATCTTCTTATATATAAAATTCTCGTGTCACAATGTTAGTAACCGTACTCCTCTGAAACGGTTTGACCGATTTTTATGAAATTTTATATGCATGTTCAGTAGGTCTGAGAATCGGCTACTATCTATATTTCATAACCCTATGTGATAAGTGTTGTCCTAACAACCCTAACATTATTTTTTTATCTTTTGGTCATTTTTTAAAAATTTAATTTTATTATAATGAGGCATTAAAAAATACATAATACAACCCTAAATTTTCACCCTTCCAACCCTAACCAACCCCTATTTTTTAATAGTCATTTTAGTGATTAATAATTTTTCATCCCACTCGATAACTGATCAATTATTTAGAAAAATATTTCACTGTTAGAAAGGTATATTAGATTACGTTTTATTTAGGTAAATATATATTATACAATAAATGGGGCATGGAGGTGAGGCTCCTTTGGAGCAACCCATAGAGCATATCGGGAAGACATTTCTTGCCAATATATATATAGAGTATAGTTTCGAGTCACAATTGAAGACGATAAGTTACGCTACAATCGGGTTTTAAATTTTTAAGATTTTTAGCGTTTGGAAATAAAATTGGAACCGGTAATAAACTATTTGGTGCAGACGAAGTTGCACGGGTCAGCTAGTATATGTGTAATATTTGCTATTACAGAGGCTCGTTTGTGCAACGGAAACAAGGTTCACATACTGGCTTTTCCGCTGTTACAATACATCAAAGCTTTATTGGCTAGCGATGACATCAGAGCACATCGAAGTCTCGCTACACAGGTAAAAGTGACAGATTAGTATGTAATTTAATTTATCCTCATCGATATAGCAGCATGTAAATCGTTACCAGCTAAAAAAATGTGGGCAAAAATTCACTAAATGTTTTTTTTGCGTTAGATCACAGTCTTATCTGATTTTAAATGATCATGTGACCAAATATAGTAACAGTATGTGAATGATGGTGATGTACATACCATAAATTATATGTATATATGTTAAAAAGATAAACCAGTTCGAGTTTGTTGTGGGTTCTTCTCGATGAGTGGGTTTTTTGTCCGAACCGGTGGTAGTTTTGACGTTCATAAGTGCCTTATTAGGGCCTAAATTGTATAAGGAATTTTTTGATTTTGTTTCCCTGTAGCTACTGGACCACACCAGTGGGTGCTTGTGGACAAATTGCTATCTTGTGGATGGTAGCTCTAGCTAGGTAGAATGAAAATACCTACCACTATGCTACTGTGTCAACACAGTGTCTTCTTTCAATAAAAACTCCGATTTATTGCAGTATTTGTAGAGTCAGAAAACACTACCACTGAGCCATAACTGCTTCAAAATCATCTAATAACATTACATTCTGACATTACAGCTGATGCAAAATGGTCGTGAGCTGTTAACGGTGCTGTCACAGGAGCTCGAGGACTTGTCGATATCAATACGTCTCAGATTGTTATCACCACCCCCCGTCAGCATCATATGGCTCCTGCTCTCCGCTGATCTCTGCCTCAACAAATTCCTACCACTGCCCAACACTCTACAACAGTTCTACGCTTCACATCTGGAGCTAACATCCGATGAACACTACAGCGAAGTCAGCTACGGCTCCTGGAAGAAAGAAGACAAAACTGACCCCGACAACGCTGACAAAGTCGGCCATAACCTCTCCCAAATCAGTCTCAACAGCGATGATAAGCCAAAGCTACGGCCCATCCTAGGAGCCGGGGCTGGGCTCCTCAGGCAGGAGCAATCGTTCTCCTCGATCCAAGATAACTATGAAACCTGGACGCCGAAGAGTAATCTAACTAAGAGATACGACCTCAACTCTTGGAGGCAGACGGAAGAGGAGAAAAAGGAAGAAACGGAACCAGTGTTCAACCCGACAGTACTCCCACCGAGTTACACAACTCCATATAACCAGTTTAACTATCAAGACAACTATGCAAACTATCTGCAGCAAGGCGATGGCTCTTACATACAGAACTATAACAATATGCCAGAATATCAGTACGAGCCACAAACAGAAATAACGACCAATGTCAGTCAAATCAGTGAACGGTCCGCGGAACAACCGGTACTGCCTGAAAAGGTCAACAGTGAAGTGCAGAAGAGTAGTAGGAGACCGGTAGAGAATTGGAGGAAAGAGAAGAGCGATTTAAAAGAAGATCCGAATAGGAATAGACAGAAGAACTGGACACGTCAACGGTCGAAAGACAACTTGAACGATGACGAATGTGAATCTAAAGATAAACTGAAGAACTCTAAAGAGAGACTCGCTAATAGATTGAACAGGAGAAATAGCGGTGAGAGTATCGACTCTGTGAAGTCCGGAACGAGGAGAAATGTGACGGAGGTCCCGAGGAACCATAAGTACTGGGACCATGACGATAGGTGCGATAAGGACTATAACAGTTAGTGACAAGTGTCAGTTTAGTGCTAGTGTCCGAACAAAGACAAAACAGTGAGTTATGTGTTTTTTTTTAACTATGCGAGCAACGGATACGGTTCAAATTGTACAGTGGTAGGTATCTTGTATTTGACTACAAATTTTGGTTAATGGAACGGCTAAATCAGTGGTAACGTTGCGGATAAAGCATATTTTCATATAGTCTCTCTTTAAAGATTTAATAGTTATCCGTCATACACACTTGTCCCTCGTTACCGTTTAGGAAAATTATAACTTTTCATGATCGAAGAAGATCGTGGAGACAACATAACAAACATGAAAAATTTATTAACCAGTTTACAGATCTGCGTGTACTTTTAAAACTGTGTGCCCTCGGATAAGATTTTTTAACAAATTTATACAGTTTTTCAAAATAAAATAGGTTTTAATACAATAAGTATTAGTCAAACTTGGTTAAAAATAAAATAGCACATATTAATAACTGACAAACTGCCTTATAAGAACTACTTCCGTAAGTTTCATATTCACTGTCTTGATATACCATAGACATGTGTCAAATCTTTGTGTCTACGCCAATATTTTACTTTATGGCTAGAAAACATGTCTATTGAACCCATAACGGAGTTAGTTCTCCGTCCGTTTGTAACTCACTTTTCAAATCGAAATATGACAATTTTTTAACGCTCAAACGTGACTGAAATAGTTTCTAATAGGAAATGAATTTATTTGCATGTACAAAAATTCAACTTTACGAGGTTTTAACATTTAACTAGAAAGATTTGCAAATCTTAAGGCGACAGACAGACAGATATCAATGTGTTATATTTTATATTGAATTGGAAGCTCTTTTAAAAAACAGTGCATTCAACACAGTAGAATGTTTTAATCTTGTGTGTGTTCTACATATGTTAAAATTCATTGCAAAGAATACATGAAATATTATCTCGATCTTCTGTCTCTCTTTCCGTCATAGCATAGCCATTTTTCTCTTACTACTATATTTCTGTCCCTTTTGTGTCAAAAAAAATTCAGTGAACAACTTCGTAAAAAAAATTCAGATTAAAATCTACACCACCAATTACCAGTACCAATAATCGATTACTAAATGCGGTTTTTGTTTTAAAATCGATTACTGCCGTATTGACTAATTTGCCCGATGCTAATTCATAATACTTTCCTTTACAAGCTTACAAAAGATGTCTGTACACATGTTTATCGAATGGTTAATATAATTAACTATAATGAAGTAAAAATCAATACTTCCAATGACTTAACATTTTCTTTAGCACCAATATTGGTGGCTGTATAATGTGGTATAATTAATTTCTTTGAAATTATCCAGAACATTTGAAAAGTTATGTAACTTTATATTGTCCCGTAAAAATGTCTTCATTACTTTGACACATATGTCTCTAATACTATAAATATGTCAAATAAAACTAGGGAAATTTAAATTGCCTTAAGACAGTATGAGAATTTACGGTATATGCTATATTAAAACCAAAACGATTTCTTATTATACTGATGGCGATATGCGGGAAGTGCACAATTCAGCCAATGTCATGTAATCAGAAAATAAAACGATTGGCCAGTACGAAACTTCGATCTTTCCTATAAAGATTAACTGGTGTAATTTCTGTCTAAACTGGACTATTTGTTTTATTATATTTTAAACTCTTAGGGAAACTTCACATATATTTAAACATAATCGAAGGCCATTTACAAATTTCTGCATTGGCTACAACAATTCCAAATGTTTAGAAAATAAAGTTGGTAATAACCGATATCGGTTTTTCTGTAGACCCTAGTTAGATTTGCAATATTTTTCAGTTTAATAATAGAAGGAACGTTAGTATTTCTGGGGTACAACATCGATGTGATAAATTATAAAAAATGTTTACACGTCATGAGTGATACGACAATCACGTCAGAAAAACTTTTGGACAAAACGATAAATTATTAAATATGACCCTTGAAATGATATTTTACTTGATGAATGTAGATAACAAGTTTTGATACTGATATACTACATTATTACCAGTGTCTTCATTGATCTAACGATTTCTGTTGACAATTATTCGTGGATAAATGCCCTAATTCCGAATTTTAATACGTATTATAATGGTGGAGTGTAATTACTTTTATTTTCCAAATAAATTGTTTTCCAAAAATATAAATTGCTCAGCTGTATATTCTTTGTCAAATATCTTCAGAATTTTAATAGACACTTAAAAAGAAAGTTTTATCTGTATTTTAACATTTATATGAGGTTGGATTAATTGATTTTTTTCACATGTTTTAGAATTATAATAATAATATACAATGACAAAAGGAAAGTTCCTCGTCTCAGGAGCTATATAAGTCACAATGCGTGAGCCATATGTAGCTAGTCACGTGTAGTTAACAGCCTGTAAAAAATTGGTGACTGTTAAATTTGAGCTTTGGTCATATTAAAGCTTCGTTAAAAAACTGTAAAGGACGCGTGAAGTAAAACATTCTTCTGTTTATTTAATTTTATTTTGCTCAATTTTTTATAACGTATGATGTGGAAACAGCGGTTCACGCTGCTTGTGTATTGGATTTGTCATTTCGTCTTTGTTAGCTATTAACATTGCTCTTCACGCTGTGCATGTTTCACGTCATTTGTGGCATGCTGTATATACCTGGTGGGGGACGGCGACGACAAATACTATGATTTTACCCAAACAATGGAGCTATCATACACGTCAATGAATTTATTCTAATCATGTACGCCGTTTATTTATCGTTTAACAGAATATTTAGTAAAAAGACTCGTTGACTTGACTGATTAAAAAAGTAGGACGTTCAAGTATCACGTAAGCGGCAAAGGTTTATGCGTGCCTCACTTCGTCTGCGTGGAATAGTTATTTTGTGGTAACGCTAAAAAAAAAACTAATTTTGAAACATTCTTCGTTGGTGCTCCGCTGCGTATAGGTCTTAGCGTGATGAATGAAGCCTATAGCCGTCCTCGATAAATGAGCTATCTAACACTGAAAGATTTTTTCAAATCTTATTAATAATGTTATAACGTGTCATAACTGATTAATAAGCGCGTTCAAGCAAAAGAAAAAATTAAGTTTTATAATATTACAGTACAGATTTATATTTGATATCACGGAGGCAAAAAGGGGTGGCAGCTTAGTTTACTTTTGCTATTAAAAAGGGGGGGGGGGGGGAGGTTAAAATGGGTACAATCTGCTTACGTAACACTTGAGCGGCCTCTGATGACGATTCAGACGATAGATGGATGAAATCTATAAAATTAATGTTAGGATCTCGGCTACCGTATCAGTAGCTAAGAACAGACGTTCCCGAAACTACACTAAACCTAATTCTTAGATAAAATCTTAAAATAGCGTTAATATTTAGGAATAAGTAAATCGCATAATAATATTAATTAGCGTAATTAAATTTATTTTTCATGTACGATTTAGGTGATAAATTTTAGTTTAATATTTTAAAAGAGTCGGATAACACGCTGTCCGTGTAAACTGTAAGGAACACGCTGTGCGTGTTTGCGGGAGATTATTGTGTCAGTGCTAAATCTATAAGGTGTTTTTAAGATAAATAGACATTTAAATTTATTTTTACACTCATGACGTGATTGTACATTCAAGGTGAAGTATGTCGGTCTATCATTTTATATATTTTTTTACGATTATATCAAATTGACCGCATAATAAATATATCGTAATACTCCTTTTGTGAAGTCTATTTTGCTTACAATTCGCGATATGTAATGTAATTTGATGGATCATTTTCAAATTTATTTACAATATAAATATAGATTATCTGAAACGATATCAAAATGATTGTTTTATAATTTGGACAGTTCAAAATCAATAGAAAATAGTGCATAGTGACATAATCATGTTGTACACGTAACGCGTGATAACAAAACTGTTCTTCATCACGTCATAATATATTTCAATGGAGACTATATAAATATAGGTTATTTGGTGAAATAAGGTTTTTAATCGTTTATTAGGCGATCATTCGTTTTCAGCCAATAGTTTGTTAAGACTGACCAGCCCCTTTATTATGTATTTTGCGAGAGCAGAAATGGTTAACTATCTATTTTGATGTAGCAAATTTTGAATATTTACTACATGTAAAGTCAAGTAAAGCAATGACTCTACTGCCTCAGTGGACATAATACCAAAACCTATCTAAGAATGAATCTATAGATAGGGTTTAGATATTTTAATTTATTATGCTTGATACATGATTTGTATTAACCATTTCGAAGTTACTAAACGCGGCTCGCGCTTTAGTAGTTGAATAGTACAAATCGTCACGTAAGAAAAAAGCGTTATGTCTCTTCCATGTGACTTTCTCTCTGTGTCTTGCTATTTTAAACGTGTTTGTGTGTCGTGCAAGTATAGAAATTCCATTAGACATTTGTTATTCATAATTTTTTATATCTCATTTTTAATAAATGATTATTGTCCTACAATATGAAATAATGATTTTAAATTCGATTCCGTATTAAACATTATTTACAGAGAGAGAGTGTGTCTCATGGAAAGGGCATAACGCCTTTTCCTTCCGTGACGACTATATACAAACATAAACAATCTACATTTCCATATAATGTGACCACACGTTTTTTTTATTTTTTGCTCTAGCAAAATACATAGTCAAGTGGACAAAATTGGACATTATTCGTCCCCGAGGAAAGCGTGCAATAATTTTTACCGGTATCTGTTTTACTTTTTAGGTCGATATAACTCCTCAACAGTTTTTATACTCTTTTATAATAGCACACATATTATCTCGTAATAATGACGAGATTAATGGTACCTGTTTCGAATACATGCACAATATTTAAAAAAATTAAAATTAAGGAGGTCGTCTGTCTTTTTTTATTTTCATTGGGAATCGTGAACAATTTTTCCAGTCAAGTAATAAAATAATTAAAAATGATAAATTAATGTTCCATAAAGAGAACGACGCGCGTGACATTTTCACAGAATCAACAATTCTAGTAGATTATTACTGCCATTGTCGAGTAGGTAATGATTGATGATTTCTTGGGATCATTTCAATAAACTAACAAGATGGTGGCCCTCTTGTTTGTAAACTTTCTAGGGAGTTTTTGTGGTAAGTCGGAATCCATGCTCCGTGCATTTCCGATCCACTTCACTTATGCACAACAATCAAACTATATTACGTAAAAAACAAGATATGAACAAAATATAAAGTCCACTACGTGACATTCCAAGAACCCGCCAAAAACTCCCGATGTACGCTTGTTAAAAAGTTTTGTTAGGATTGAGATCGTCTTCAGCAGTTCTCGATTCCCATTGGAAATATTAATAATCGGGTAATAGTTTTGTCTATGTAATGTATTGTATTACTTAAGATAAGTTAGGGATTTTTATACTTAACTTAGTCGTTACATTAGACTTAAATTAGAACGTTGTGTAAAAACGTCACGCCTGACAGGAGGCTGCAGCCATCTTGAGAAAAGAGTACAGATAAAAAACTAGCATCTTCCCACCAAAACTCCTGATCGAGGCGTGATGTTTTATTTAATTTTTAAACCTCTTTTTGTTCATACAAGAGGATAGATTTATGTTATACATTAAAAAACAACTTTTTTGACATTTCAAAATGGCGTCTAAAGTGTACGCGCGTTTTTAATAATGGAATTATGTTCATATTTGGAATAAAATGAAATTTGATTTCTTTGTATTGTTTTATTTTGTTCAAGCTTCATTATAATAATACACTGAATATTTGATAACATTACATACAACATAACATACAATATTATAATTCCTAATATATATATTAGGAATTATAAAATTTATTACTTAGAAGTTATTATTACAGAATTCCAATTATTTTGGGGTAAAATTAATATTGCCATAGTGCAACGCACGTCATATTTTGTTAAGATGTCGTAGAAGTTATGAATAGCTTAATCCAATTTCAATTACTCAATAATTTAGAATAAACCACGTTAATAATAATAAAATAGAAGTGTATTAATAATACATCGCCAGTATTGATTAAGCCAGAAAAGAATAGATGGCGCTGTTAGCAAACACCTGTGATAAAAATGACGACAGTTTTCGAATCTTTGTAATATTATGTAATAAAAATATGTGTTAATTTCGACTGTTGGATGCTCCCACTATGACAATATATATATATTGGAACAAAAATGCTGTGATTTATTTGACAAATTTATCAACTGAGTGGGTAATTTTATTATATTTATTTAGGGTATTCTGCTTGAATCTAGTATAATACATTTTTGAAATGAAAACTTTAGGTGCACTGTCCAGTGAATGTAAGCGTACAGTCACGTTCGAGTCGGTGACGCAGAATCCAATTTACTCGGGTCCAGTCGTCACCAACCACGGTTACGGTCTGTCTATTGTTCCAGTAATTAAAATTAACGTATTATAGTGATAAAATAATCCTATTAAAAAAAACACTATAATATATGTCATTTATTTATAATGGCTTGTATATAAAAGACGATTTGCAGAACTATTGAAGAGATTTTCGCATTTTTTAATAACAGAAAACTACACTCTTCTTCTTAATTGTTATATTTTATTGCTACACAATTTTAAACTTTAATAGACACGTATGCGGATGTTAGTGTTAGAAAAGTATGAACGAGAACACTTCAAGCAATCTAGTACCAGATTATTAGAAATATAGTTTAAGACAGCAATTTTAAAGGTTGGTAAGCGCTGAGGATACGAGAAATTGGAGTCTTTGAATAATGTTAAAAAGTGATTCAAAAGATAATGTTTATTCTGACACCTTGTGTGATATGTTTTATTTTCTACATTGAAAACATATTTTTGAGGCCATTTTCATGTGCCCATCCCGAAATCCTGCCCTGATTAGAGATATTTTAATGTTCACATGGGATTCTACTATTGTCGATTGGTTTGTATTATTCGCCTAGTTAATTATAACAAGAGTTAAAAATCCGTTCTCAAAACACCTTTTATTTTAGAAACCACACTAACAATAAAAAACGGTGAAACTACGCAAAGCCGAAAAATAATACCATACAATCCACGATGAAAATTCAAAGTAGTTAGATATTACTTCGTTTTTTATATATAAATTAAGTATCTATACATATAACATTAACCTATCGTATTACGTTAATGAAAATATTTAGTACTGATTTAAAACTGAAAATAAAATCACAACATTACATAAGCGTTTCGTTATGTGAAAAGCTACGGCTATGTGTACATAGCATATGTTAAATCTATACTAATATTATAAAGAGGTAAAATTTGTGACGATGTAGGGGATAATCTCTGGATCTACTAAACTGATGTTGAATTTTTTTTTACCAATAGAAAGCCACGTTATCTGTGAGTATCATAGGTTATGTATTAACCCGAAAAATAGAAAGATTTTTTTGTGGAATTCGGATTTGCAAAGTAAGTAAGAGAACAAACGGTTGAACGGAAACGTTTCTTACGAACGGTGCCTTAACGATGAGAGAGAGAGATGAGAGATTGAGTTCTAGAGAAAAGTTGTTGAGCTTGATAATGCCTACAAAAAAGTCAACGACCGCATATGTCTAAATTCAAGTTTTTTTATTATCAACTATTTATAGCAACATATAAATATATGATATATGCAGTGGTGGATTTATACTAGGGGCAGTCGGGGCTAGTGCCCAGGGCGGCAAAATTTGGAAAGTGAGAAAAAATTTCTATACAATATATAAAATAAAAAAAAAACTTTCATTGATTAATGAATTTTTCTAAAATTGGAAAATTATCCAATAACACTAATTCATTTTAATTTAAAAGAACAATTTTATATTTTTGAATCAAATCAACTGTCAACTACACATGCTGCCACCTACAGTCAGTATACAAATGTAACTAGATTTCTGCAATATAATTTCTTTTATATTTGACGTTTAGATGAATCTAATTTGCAAAGACTTTCAATTTTGTTGAGCATAAATCTGAAATTAATTTTTGAATATGGACGCAAACAATTAAGTGGATATGAGTACCGAAAACGCGCTTTGGACAAAAGCAAAAAGGAGCAAGAGGTTTTGAGTAAAACTCCTAAGTTGGATAATTTTAAAAAAAAGAAAGAATGTGTAATCCAGAAATCAGAATCTATGAATAAAGATTGTACAAATTTGGGTCATAAAGGTTTGTCGCGAGAGTTCCATATTTCACAGAATATAATAATGATTTTGTTGTCGATATGAGCAATCGCTATTTATTGTAATAATGATGTAAATCGAACGATGGTAAATTTTGACAGGTGGTGGTGCACGTTTTACTTCAACTTCGAAACAGACTCCGTCTACGAGTAATAGTACTAACAGTACCACGACTCCTTCGCTGCCACAGAATATCAACCATGAAGATGAACCTGAAGCTACAGTTCCAACAATAAATGTAGAGGAGGTTACATCGCAAAACTTATTCGTGATAAGCGATGATCCAGGCGAATGGATAATAAACGATTTTACTAGAGATCATGTAGAGAGAGAGATTTCTCCGGTACAAAACGTGATTATAACGACGGGACTTCACGATGGCTTTCAGAATCACTATTTGTTAGACTTATTAACGGTGAAAAACTTCCACGTCCATGGCTTGTTTACTGTAAAAAAACTGTTTGTTGTAAAAAAAGCAAAATTTATAATTCTAAGAAAAATACAAATATTTTTTATATTACTATAGTATATAATATATGAGTAAATAAAGAATAAATAAAATATAATGTATAATAAATTTCCTGTAATCAATTAGTTATTCTAATTCTTAAAATATAAGATAGCAAAACTATTAAAATAAAATTTAAGTCATAGGGCGGCATTTTCTTCAGTGCCCCAGGGCGGCACAAATTTAAATCCGGCCCTGGATATATGGCATATAACTGTTATTTCCAATGCTATAATATTATTTCAACATTCATAACCATTGCACTCCTCTAATATAATTTTGACGTTTCTCAAAACAATCAAACGTTTTGTTCGTATTTCATGGTATAATTTGATATACAAAAATATGAGTGCATAATTTGGGATTATGCAGTTATTTCAAATAGTCTCGCGTCGCTTGCATCCTTAAAACAACTTTAAATCTTTCAGGTAAAATCATAAGTTTATCGCGTAACTATAACAACGTATGTATATTGGGGAGTTTTTAACCGACTTCGAAAAAGGAGGAGGTTACTACGTTGGGTTGTGTGTATTTTTTTTTTTTATGTATGTCACTTATGAACCGTCAATTATGAACCGATTTTAATGATTCTTTTTTTATTGGAATCGGTTATTTTCAGAGGTGGTCCCATATAAATTTGAAGAAAATATTCAATCCCTAAGGGGGTGAAATATCGTTTATTTGATTTTCGCCCACTTCGTCTCTACGTATTTTTGTGAAATTGGAACCGATTTATTATACCCATTAGAAGCCAGATATATTTATGGACACTAAAAATGGAGAAATAAAAATTTTTTACAAAAAAAAATAAACCGCCTTCGATGTGAAAAACTAATAAGGCACTAAAAAGCGAAAAATAACTGAATTATTAAATTAACCAAATTAAATAAAAAATATTGATATTTGCACTACCTAATAATATATTTGAAGTCGATGCCGACCTACATTTCAAAGTTGCAGGTAATAAAATATGTATACTATACAGATATACTCGTACATCATGAGACACGAGAGTGGACCAAAACTTTGTATGTAGATGATATGAATTTAGGTTGGCATCGACTTCAAATATATTATTAGGTAGTGCAAATATCAATATTTTTTATTTAATTTGGTTAATTTAATAATTCAGTTATTTTTCGCTTTTTAGTGCCTTATTAGTTTTTCACATCGAAGGCGGTTTATTTTTTTTTGTAACAAATTTTTATTGCGGGACTGTTTGGAGCGCCGGTGTGTCTTGGGTTTTTATACATCAATGCATAAAGCATATTTTTCATTAGCAAAATTTTGCAATAAATTTGTATTGTATGAATAACAAAAAACTGTAGCAATTAAGATTTAATAATAAATTATATGGAAACAGCGTGTTGCACAAGTCTTATATGAATTTATGGTGGCTTACTCCGTTTATAATATTATCAAATTTATAATATCTGAAAACTAGTAACCAATGTTGTAAAAGTTCTCTAATCATTACTAAAGTAAATATCCAACATGTTCGAATCAATTCTTTTATCAGCCAATTGTTTGTTCACCCTGATTACTAGATGGCGATACGACGCGTCAGCTTCTTTACTGTTTTGCAATAATGTAACACGAAAAACCGCATAAATACTATGGAGTGTAGAGGTATGGAGAACCAGCTCTTGTAGTGTCCGTCAAAATGCAATTATGCGTAGTAACGGGGTTTAATCTTGTTCAATTATTTCAACACAAGTTTTATAAAAGTAAACACTCAAATATCACTAAACGTATTATTTAAAGTTCACAAAAATTCTATCACACTCCACGTTTTCTTACAGCAGTTAATTTAGGTTATATTTACAAAATTATTTCGGACTATATATAACTATTACTTAGTGCTTAGAACTGGACACTTTTTCAACATGTTCTAATCTCTACCCTCCATAATAAATCTATAAATAGTCTGTGGCGAAACGGTTAAGAGCATCTCTCTCCTCTGTATCTCAGCCGATTTTCTTCATTATTTTTTGGTTTTGTTCATTATTCACGAGTTTTAGGGTTATCAAAAAATTAGAAAAAGGTTTTTTTTCTCTATGGTCAAAGTTTCACCACTGGACGAGCACTCCTACTAATAAATTGCAGAAACAAAACGTGTATCGTATTTGAAAGCTTTATTAGATTTGAAATCGATTATTGCACAAAATCGATTCTACTGTATAGCACAAGTAAACGGATGAGTTAATAGATAATTGAGAAAAATCGGTGTCCCTGCGGCCACTTCGAATTGAAGATGTTGTTCTTCCGTGGCCTTCTCTTCTTCGTCCGAGGATATGGACATCTTTTCCTTGTCGATAAGTAAATCGGTAGAGGTGTTATCTTCGGGAACAGTTTCCAAGAATACCTAGAATATTCATTAACTTTATACATACATACAGATAATAATGCAATCAATTATAGTTGCTCATGTCCGGAACGGTTGAACTGATTTTGGCAAGAACTTTACTGGTAGATACATACATTTTTAGTATATTGTAAAGAATACTCAATACATACTAAATGAAATAAAATATTAAGACTTTTTTCCGAAAAAGATGAATGTTTACTTAATAAACATTTACAATAATTAAATACAAAAATTGAGAATCATATAGCGTGGCGACGCATGCCGTGGCGACGCGTCGCCACACCAACAGTCGGTCTGACCCACCGATATAGATGTTTTACATCAATACTTCCACAAACTTATTCGCAACAATTGGATATGTACAATGTTAAAGAAATATTTAGAGCTCTGATGTGGTTTTATAATCCTACTTCCGAGAGGTTGACATACCTCATCGTCATCTTCAGAAGGTTGGTACTCAACATCGGGACGGGCCGGTTCAATATACCTTGGAAAATAATCGCTGTCGTCAGAACTGTAGTCATCACTCTCGTCCACTTCAAAGTATCGACTCTGTAATATAAAAAAATACTCTTTGATATTTATAATTTAAAAAATATACAATTTAATCTATGAGAAATACTTATGCTAACATTAAAAAAACAAAAACATAATCGGACTTCAAAAAATAAAAAAAAAAGCATTGAAATTTTCTTAATTATGGTTAACGAGTCTTCTATTTCATTTTGACGGGATCTTGGGATATCATGTAGTGGATTTTTTAAATTGTAACACGGCAAAGTGACTGCACTATGCCTGATGGTAAGCACAGTACAATCCAAAAACAATGGCGACCACCGTGTAACACAATATCCATTGCCAGTCACCGCTGTCATGCCGGCCTGCAAAAAGCTGGACAGGCTGATCACAAAACGCGATCCTCAGAAACGAATCACTATGGTGGGCTTTTTCGCCATATACACGGTGGTTGCGACCCAGTCAGGCTGTAAAACCCAACCACCTCGCTTTCGCCATTGCCTTGTTCGTTATTCAGCAGGGTGCACCACGTGCAGGTGAGGTTGTCTTGGGTGTCTCAAGTCTTATGATGTTATTCGATACCCCTTACTCCCCATATTATATTTTATATATTTATTATTATTTTATATTTATATTTTATTCATAATCTTGTGTTATTTGACTCTGTACTTTGTAATATAGTTTGATTATTATGCACAAGTCAAGTGGATGGAAGATAATAGTACAGAGCATTGCCAAAAAAACTCCCTAGAGATTTCTAACAAGAGCGCCACCATCCTGTTAGGGCATTCAAATGATCGCCAGAAACATGTAATATGATTACCTACCTACTCAACAATGACAGTAGTAATCTATAAGAAGAGGGGTTGCCAAAAAAATTATTTAAAAAAAATCGACGCCGTCATAAGGACTGCCGACAGAAGTGAAAACTCAAAACAATAAAATAACTGTTTTCTTTTGGTTTTTTAATTGATTATAGATATATCTTGATTTAATGGTGGTAGAGTCACACTGAAACTATTACTGGTTTCAGCATGAATGGGTCGGCTCGCCCGGGGTAGTACCACCCGCTCAGAGAAAACCGACGTGAAGTAACAGTGCTTGCATTGTTGCGTTTCGTTCGGTCAGTGTGAGCGCCGGAGGCCCACCTCTTCCCTCCCCTCTCTTCTCTAACTCCCCTAACCCTTCCATCCAAGGGTGGCGACGCATTTGCGACTCCTCTGGTGTTGTTAGTGTCCATGGACGGTGGTGATCACTTAACATCTGGTGATCCGCCTTTAAATGTCATAATTTGTAAATTGAATTTATCAACATATCGATATCAAGTCGGCTTTTTACATCTATAGGCACTCGAGGCCAATGATATTATAAGATTATATTATCATTGAATCGAAATTTTAATTATATATGTCATAGTGGAAGCATCCAGCAGTCAAAGCATTCAGCAGTCGAAATTACACAAATTACAGAATCCTACAAAGATTGGATCATAGTGGAAGCATCCAGCAATCAATTAATCCTACAAAGATTGATCTTTGTAGGATTCTGTAATTTGTGTAATTTCGACTGCTGGATGCTTCCACTATGACATATACATTTTTATAAAGTCTATCAAACATATCGCACACCTGATGCGACACTGTCACTTATGCAAAAATTGCAAAAATGAGTTAAGTATGTAATAACCGTCCTAAAGCACCCCTTTACTCGATGCGATAATGTTACTTTCGTAGTATGCATAGTTTCCGTATGAGGGCATGAGCGTCACTGCCGTTTTGGCGCGAAACAGGCGACGCTGGGAGCAACATCGTTACTAACGTAATTGTGACATAATATTTTATTGATTCTGGAGCAATGGTGACCTGAGATACAGTTGTGACATTATTTCCCCAATATTTAAATATCTTTGAAAGTTTATTTTACTAACTACAATGGGCCTTATTGATAAATGACTTCGTTTCTCTAATCCTTGGATTTTGGTTTCGATTTTTAACGGCTTCCCGACTGCAAAAGTTGGTGTTTTGTGTTAAGTAGACTATTGGACTTGTTTTTTTTTTCAGTTTGTACTCAACAGTGTGTTTTATAATAGTTTTCTAAATTAACCATTTTATAAATGGTTGTAATTGTGTCGGATATATATTTATATAACTAGTTGGAGTGATTGTTGGAACAGTTTATTTATTTCGATACTTTATACGTTGTTTTTGTTATTTCTTGATTCAAATAAAATGATGTTTCAGGGGAAGAAACTGGTATTATTGATACGTTCCACATCACGCATTGAAAGAGATGAACCCGACAAAACTTTAGTTCCACCCTCTAATACCGCGCTAAATGGGTCTTATGGTTGTAACTCCGCTTTACCTACTCCAAAATATCTATCCATTCTAAGTAATGCTAATGTCCAAACTTCACCAGTAGGTCAGCAATATGGATCTTCAGCTGGTGACTTCTCTGATACTGATTCAGGTGACGATTTCAAGCCCTCATCTAGTTCGTTTTCTATCACCAGTATTTCTTCCAATTCAAGTAGTTCATCTAGTGATAGTAGGCTCTGAGAATAAAGCTGTCGATGACCAAGAACCAAAATCATCACCGAAAAAAGATAAGAAATCGTAATCTTATTAACTATCAGAACACTCAAGATATAAAAACAACTAGGTGTTATCCCAGACAAAGTAACTCTGCGTTTATTTACTCAATGAAGGTTGAACATTACGGGTTTGCAAGACATTTTTAATTAGTGCCTTGGGTATTTGTCCAAGGACTATACTGACTATTATTGATGCTCAAAAATTCAATGACGGTATCATTCCAGAAGACCACCGAGGGAAACATAGAAATCATTGCAAACTGTACAGTGAAATGGTAAAAGCCGTAAAAGATCACAATGAATCTATTCTAAAAGTAGAAAGCCACTATCTTATGACCAACATAAGTAGGTTATTATTTATTGATGTTAGTTTAACTATCGCCGAACTGCAAAGGAACTATAATGAAGTTCAAAAATAAAATAATAAGTAAGCTATCAATTACAACGCCTATTAGCATATTTTTTATCAAGATTTTAATATTGGCTTCTTTAGGCGAAAGAAAGACCTTTGTGACCAATGTGATGCATACGAAAATATACCAGAACAAGAACAATTAAAATTATATGTCAGTTACAAGATTCATCAAGAAGAGCTTGAGTAGAATTTAAAAAGAGATATTTTATTTATTACACTTACATTACAACAGTGCATGATTGTGATTTAAAATACGACTTAAAAAAAAATCAATTTTTTAACTCAGTGTTACATAATTACGGTTATTATTTTTCGTTAGTGCCACAACGTCACTTATGAGGCGGTTGGAAGGTTTAAAATAATTTTATAGTATCGTTTTTTAAATATTAAGACAACATTATTCTTTCGAAAGTAAGTTAAGAGTTAACGTTGTAATATTAGCTATTTACCTTGCCTAAATCTTCGAAATATTATATAATTTTTACGATGGCAAAGTTTTAAACGCTTCTCCTGAAAAGTTGCGTTTTTGAATAAGTGACAGCGTCGCACCGGGGGTGGTGCGATGTGCGATACGATGATGTGCAAAATCAGTATTACATGTACCACAGGCCCCTATACTACACGTCGCTAATCTGATGCAAGCTGCTCAAGCATAAAACTATCGGTCACGTTTACTAGTATGTCGCTGACGCGGCCTACCAAAAATAACGATCAACGCACCTAAATAAGTTTTCACTTCAAAAATATTTTGACCGTTCATATAGCCGTAATTTCGTGCTTGTGCGTAATGTAGTCAAAGTTTAATACTACTTATCTATCAAGTAGTCTTTTAATAAAATAAATATCCGTGTCTAGACATTTATCTAACACGTGTGAGGACATAGGTCATCTGTTTTATCAAAACAAATAAGTATTCGTAACTAGGACAATACTATATGATCTCATTTTCGCCTGAGTCATATGATTAAAAAAACTTATATTACGTAGTAAAATATTACCACTATATCTAATGGCAGGTCATGAATCAAACCTATACTTTTGTGTTCATACGGAGCCAGCAATGTACATCACTGTTCAAAAACTAAAAGCTGTCAAATTCATCGCGGTGTTTTCTATTGACGTTATGTTGGTGGACCTGCGCATTACGTTCCTTTCTGTTAAATATCGATCGTCAGCTTTTTAGAAACAACATACATCTCAACTATTATTATTTTTATAACAAGTAATGCTTACTCAATTACTTACTCAATTTTCAATAAAATTTAATATTAAGAAATACGTAAAACATAATTGCTGTAAAAACCTAATCATAGAGTAATTAATTGCAGTTTATTACATTGCTTGAAGATTCGACGACATGGAACGTTGGGGCCAACCTTACAAAACGAATCCAAGTTTGACATTTGTTGTCATGTCAATGATATGACGAAATGCAGTAGTGTTGATTGTGAAAATAGTATTGTTTATAACAAAACAAAGCGTCCACTACGAGGAAATGACACATTACTATAAATAAATATGCTACAGAAGACGTCACACGTGTGAAAAGAGTGCCAAAAAGCCACTAGAAGCAAGTATCGTGAAATAAATGATAGTACGAGAACGGAATGAAATAACTGTTGTTATAAACAGTGTATAAACTAAAGAGATTACACAATGGCCGCTGCATTCGCGAACGATTCACCGAAATACCGTCCCAGTTTGATATGCTGCAGCCCCAGGGCTGTGGACACTATCAGAACTGCATCATCGTCGTCTACATCTGGCTGTGTCTCAGCCGATGAGAGTTACGATTCGAATTACATACCGAAATCGATAGTGAGTAAAAAACTCGAAATCCACAACTGCGCATCACGGGAAGACCTCGAAAAAGCTATAAGTCAATGCAAGGAGTTAATTTTAAGCAGCACACAGTGTTCAGATGAACGGAAATGGTTAGTGAGGTATCTTGTCGAGCTCCGACTGAGGTTGGAGGACTTAAAAGAGAACGACGGTGAGACTAGGGTACGAGTTTCAATAAAAGGTCATCATTTTGAGCAACAGCTTAACCCTGGCAACAGGAAACTCTACTGTGATCATTGTAGTGGAGTCATATGGAGTATAGTGCAGAGTTCATACATATGCAGCGATTGTGGGTACATGACTCATTATAAATGTGTTGATCATGTATGCCGGGTGTGTGCGCATATTGTGATGAGTGAAAAAGGTGAATTTGACATGAATATCTGTCCGGAAAAAGGTCTTGCTGCACAGGACTATAAATGTGTTGAATGTCAGACCATGTTGACATTTAAGGATGCTTGGAATGAACCACGGTTGTGTGACTACACGGGATTGTATTTCTGTGGCACATGCCACTGGAACGACCAGTCGGCCATACCAGCCAGGGTTGTACACAACTGGGATTGGGATAAGAGAAGTGTCTCTCGGATTGCGTATCAGATGCTGACATTATCTTGGTCACGTCCTTATATTGACATCGAAAGGGTTAATCCCAGTCTTTTCATGTTTATTGCTGAATTGGAATGGGTACATAAAATGAGGAAAGACTTGGAATGGATGAGGAGATATCTCTGCGCTTGTACTGAAGGAACTAGTTTACTCTCACCGTTGTTTGTTCAGCTTGGAGATGTCAATAAGAAATATAGTATGGCACATTTACAAGCCATCAACGATGGCTCACTTGAAACCCAGCTCACGGAGCTCACTGAAACCTGTAGAGCACATATAACGAAATGCTCCTTATGCTCTGGCAAAGGTTATCTTTGTGAAGTTTGTGGTAATAATGAGGTGTTATACCCCTTTGACAGTGGCGCCATCATGTGTGACAAATGTAACTCTATGTATCATAGAAGTTGCTGGCTTAGAAAAGGACAGACGTGTCTAAAATGTGTGAGACTAGATGAGAGGAGAAGCAAACCTAGTGACAAAGATATCAAGGTTTCGAATTTAGAATATGACATAGATAGGTTTGTTGATTAAGTGTAACCTATTTATAGATACAAAAGGAGTTTTATATGACATGTAAATAAAAAAAAAGTTATTACATTTTCAAAAAGACATCTTATATCAATGAGTTATATATTTCGTAGTAAATTTGGCTTAATATTAATTTTAAGAGAGAAGCATATTTTTCTTAATTATTACCTGAAAATAAAAAAGTTTTATGACGTCTTGTTTGTGATTTTTACATAGTTTTCTAGGCTTGATATAGAATTTTCCATAGATATATTAATGTAATCACAATTTCTAGAACTTTGTTATTGGTAAACTATTGTCCTACATATAAAGACTTATATGTATATATAATTCTAACATTTAAATAATGAATTTTTGAGGAACCAGTCTTTAGTCAGTTACTTATTTTTCTATAACAAGTACTTTAAAGAGCCATAGAATTATGATAATCAAACCAGAAATTTTTAATTCCATTTCAAGTAAATTAAATATACATAAGAACTTTAACCTTTTTGCATTTCCAGGGAGAAGTCTAAATTAATTTCATAAATCTATAGTATTACAATTAATCACATATTGTTTACTTAAATATGAAACCTCTTTTCATATCTTTGCATCAGATTTTTTACAAAGTTGAAACCAGACTTTTTGACGGGATCTTGGTCTGTCATGTAGTGGATTTTATTTTTTATTCATAATCTTGTGTTACTCGACTCTATATTGTGTAAAATTGGTGGTATTTTATGTAATATAGTTTGTTTATTGTGCATAAGTGAAGTGAATGGAAAATAATACCACGGACCATGAATTCTGAGATACCACAAAAACTCCATGGAAAGTTCTAACAAGATGGCCGCCATCTTGTTAGTTCATTGAAATTATATGAAGAAACTTTTAATATTGATACTCACTTGACAATGGCAGTAATAGTCTCCTAGAGGACTGGTTGCCAAAAATGAAACGGAAGAACTTATAATACTATTAACTACTCGACAATGGCAGTAATAATCTAAAGGATAGGTTGCCAAAAATAAAGTTACAAAATAAAAAAAAGTAGAAACCATTATGTTAATGAGATGTACATATAGGAGTAAAACTGCTATAATAAATTGTTTTTATTTAACACTAATGTATATTTTACAAATACCTATGTTATATATAAATATATATACAAGCATGTAAATAAAAAAAAACAAATAACATTATTTCTTATTAAATTAGTGGTTACGCAAATAATTGGTGCTGAAATTTTGTCAACGAAGCAATAAAAAGTGTGCTTTGAAATTTATATATTGACTTTTATTCTGTCCCGACAAACACACTGGTATTATAGTGTTAAGAATTGAAGAGTGTGGTTGAAAGTATGAATCTATACATTCATTTAAGTTCCAGAAAACTGAATTTAATGAATGAGGATTGACATGAACCTTACTAAATGTAAATACAACCTGTATAAAATAAGAGAGAGTTTCAAAACAGAGAGACGAACTTCTTAGCATTCCATGGATTCACCGTGCGGGTGCCGGGTCCATCGTTTGGCCGAGGGAGAAACTCAGAGCAGTTCCCAGGACTTGCGACCTAGGTGTAGGTTTAAGGATGCCCCCTTTGAGATGCGCATCAACGCTCACCTTCACTGCTCGAGTTTCTCGCCCTACCTAGTCAAATTTGGTAGGAACCTGTTAGTGCAGCCTTTGATACTCGTTCTGAAATAGAACTTACTGCAGTTCTCGACACGCCTAGGTCCTTCAGAAGGTTATTGAGAGATTTTGCTGGTATACCTCTCGCTCCTACTTCTACCCCTTATAAATTAACCACATAGCCATTTTTATTTAGTTAATTAGTTAGATCGTAATATTTATTTAATTTGATTGTGTGGTCTTTAGGAATGTTGGTTTCCCACGGTACAGTAACCTCTACCAGTAATATATGTTTGATGTGTCTAGAAATATATCCAATTTGAAACGAACACTTTTGCAAAAAGAAAGCAAGCGATGCAATAGACAATGTTGGCCTACATTAGTTCTTGTTTGTAGATTAAAAGTTTGCAGATTAAATTAACGACCGCCTATACGTGGTGCACTGAAGGGTATTTCTTGAAGAAAATCTGGAGATTATTTGAAACCGTGTAACAATTTGTATGTAAACGTATCAGCCATATTTCTACGAGTTTGCAACTGTTTTATAATTTAAATTAAATTTTAATCATTTGGAGTATGAGTCAAAGCTACTGTGGTGACATACAGACATATAAATGAAAAGTTATATTACATATAAACGAAATTAAAAGATCTGTTGTTTATTCAGAATTACTTCCAAAACTTTTGACGACACTTTTACTTACACCGCGTCGTCATTAAAACTACAATAACCTTTGATACATTGGACCGATTTTAATGAAACATACACTAAGTTACTCCCAAAGATATGCTTTATGATTTGCTGGGGGTTTATCGTGAACCCACTACTTTAGCAGTGATGCGTGTACATACAAATAGTTAGCTAGCCCAGACGCGACTTTTTTCAGGTAACAGCACAAGCAGAGGTGCCGCGCGCCCTTGTGTATGTCACCTAAAACCAAATCGGCTGAGTGCCTTAAACGCCCGCCTTAGTAGTCTGGTGAAACTGTGAAGACCCTGTCGGGTCAATAGCGTAGTCAGTTCGAGAAAAAAAAAGCATACAAACAGACAGACATTTCTAAAAATGATTCAAAAATAATTCTAACTTATTCCTAGATACCGCCACATTTTTTTTCACTAAAAGCGAAAAAGCACACTTTGGATTTACATTCTTATTATATGTGTAGATATAATTACGCCTTTTCGTAGATGTTAAGCGGTAATGATATATATTAACCGCGATAACTTCAAATTCTACTTCAAAACTGACCAGATTAAGCCCCCCTCGGCAACTGCTCAAGCCTAGGTCCGTTCCCTCGGCGTGGAGCCCCTGAGTACGCTGCTCGCGCGATACAGTGACACAAAATCTTACATCACTGTCGCAACATTACTCATGTCACCTCCACACACGTGCACGCATACACGCTTACACATGCAAGTGGAAGGGTTTTATCTTTTCCCTTATCAAACTGAAATAGTTTAGAAAATTATCCGATACGAAATATATATGAGTTGTTGAGGTATGTATGCTTGGTACACATATATATGAATAGTAAGCTTAGGTTAGCTCAGATAGGTTGCGAATTGTGTGTATCAGGCAACAGCCCAAGCCGAGGTGTGCCGTGCACCCTTGAGCTAGCTGTCAAAATAAAATCGGCTGAGTGCCTTAAGCGCTCGCCTTAGTAGTCCGGTGAAGCTGTTAAGACCTTGATTGGTCAATAGCGTAGTCAGTTCGAAAAAAAACTTCAAATAAGTTAATATTGATAATTACTATTTAAAAAGCAATAAAGTTATAGAACGAAGTTGAAAAGTACTGAAGCAATTTATACTTAACTGTAAATTAGTGTAATACTGAACGTGAGGAAGGATTGCGAATGTGGGTAGAATGAAGGCACTTTAGAACGCATTTTTATCAATTACCCCAATTTAGTAAATTCCTTGTTATATTTTACCTAACAATATACCCCAGCGATCTGATTTTAATGTTTGTTATTGTATGTGATTTCTCTTTTTATCAATACTCTGGCAAATTTTATATGTATTAACAGAATTAAACTTTAACATATGTCACAGTAACTAAAAGTAATTATTATGTAAATATATATTTATTTAAGGTGTGATGTCGGTAAGTGTTGTCTTTACGTGTTTCAATGGTCTAATCTGGAAGAACTGAATTACCTATATAAAAAAATTCGAGGCAGTCATAGGTACTGACGGCAGAAGTGACAACTAGAAAAAAAAATTTACAAAAAAAAAATGAACCGCCTTCGATGTGAAAATCTAATAAGGCACTAAATAGCGAAAAATAACTGAATTATTAAATTAACCAAATTAAATAACTAAATATTGATATTTGCACTACCTAATAATATATTTGAAGTCGGTTAATTATAATGAATGAAATTTGTTCTCTTCTGAATTGTCATCTATAATAAAATTATAATGAGGTAAAGTTTGTGACTTTGTAGGTGATAATGTCAGGAGCTACTGATGAGATTTGAAAAATTCTTTCAGCGTTAGAAAGCTCATTTATCGAAGGAGGTTTGGGTTTAATTTATTTATGTATCATCACGCTAAGACCAATAGGAGCGGATCACCAGTGAAGAATGTTTCAAAATCGGGGATTTTTTCCTTTATTTTTATGTCAAAAGGCGGCAAACGCACAGTTGAGTCACCGGATGTTAAGTGGTCACCACCATAGACAGCAACACCAGGGGAGTCGCAAGTGCGTTGCCAGCCTGTGTATGGGGGAGGGTCAGGGAAAGGGGGAAAGAGGTGCATCTCCGGTGCTCTCACTGACCGAACGAAACGCAACAATGCGTGCACTGTTACTTCACGTCGGTGTTCTGTGAGAGGGTGGTACTACCCCGGGCGAGCTTACCCATTCACGCTGAATCTAGTAATAGCTACAGCGTGGCTGTACCACCTTCAGAACCTTTTTATTTTATTTCTAATTTTAAATTAGTTTCAAAAAGAGCCATTAATCTTCTACATAGATCGCTGCGTTTCATATTTTATTGTAAATATGTTCAATTCGAAAAACTACTTCCAAAAAATCCAAATTTCAAACAGTGTGACTGTTCTTTCGAAGCCCATAACTTGAAAAATAAACATGATAGATAAAAAAAATATAGATATTCGCATTCATACAAGTCCCACTAGGCTCAATATGAACATAATTCAGAATCTCAACTCTTTTTTATAACTAACAGCAAAGATGTAAGATTTTGTGTGAGTGTATCGCGCGAGCAGCGTATTCAAGGGCTCCACGCCGAGGGAACGGACCTAGGCTTGAGCAGCTGCCGAGGGGGGCCTAGTCTGGTAGTTATTACTGTGTTGTTTTCATCATAACATACCATTAAATCGCTATTGACGACTTAAATTCAAACAAAAGAAACCATCAGAGGAATTTAGGTTCTAATAAAAAAAAACGTCTCAGCTGTTACATGACTGATGTGACTGAACTTCTAAACGGCGGGACAGATTTTGGTGAAATTTTTTGTGCATTCAGGCGGATAGTACGATTAAGAATCACAATAAGACACGGTAGGTGGCGTTGCGGTCTGATTCCAGGTATTTTTTAAAATTAAATCCATGATACCGTACACACCACAGCATTCCGATCCATATGACACGACACGTGTTACGATAGTTTTATACGCCTTCCTCTTTAGTTTCAAGGACATTCGTGGATCACAAATTACCCTAGATCAATGTTTTTCAAACTTTTTTTTGACATGGCCCCTTTAGTATGAAGAAATATTTCGCGACCCCTCGTCACTTTTCTTTCATGTATTTTATTTTGTGAAATAAAAATTCAATATAACTTATTTAGTTATTTTCATAATTAGGGTTCGGACATAAGAGTTCTCCGAAGTTTTTTGAAGTGAAACTTCTTTAGGCGCATGAGGGTAAAATTTTTACTGATGTAACGTCACGCAGGTATGCAACGGAAGTGACGTCATTTGCAGTAAACGCAGATTTTTCATCTATTTTTCAAGTCTCGGAAATCTAAAGTTTTAGAATAAAATAAAAATAATAAATAAGAAATTTACAATTCTTCTAAAATAAATATATTATAATTATATTTAATCTATAATTATCCGTTTAATTTAAATAATTAAAGTATTTTAATTATATTTTTTTTTTTTATAAATTAGTTCGCCAAAGAGGTTTCACTTCTGACATGTGTACTTTGTACGCACGCACTTTTGTTATATTGTATTTATTTAAAACAAATGATTATATCCTTTAGTTAACATTTTTCTTAATAAATATTTTCAAAAATTGTTGTTTTTTGGCTGCAGCAGCTTTCCCAACCTTTTGCAACTCCGCTATAGAAGCTTCGCGTCCCCCCTAAAGAGGCTTCGCGACCCCCTTGAGGGTCGCGACCCACACTTCGAAAAACACTGCCATAGATAAAATACATCAAAATACTTGACGAGGAATAAAGTTTTTCTTTTTATACTGTAGAAGTTTTAGTAAATAAATACAATGGTACAACAAAATAATCCCAAGGAGGGTTGATGTCAGGCAGGCGGCCGATCGTAAAAATGAAGCCAAATCATATACCACAACATGAGAAACATGTTGTACCGACCCTACTTATGTGGGATAAGGGTAAGAAGAAGACTGTAGAACCTAATGTAAAAAAAACAGTGACTAATAAATTACTACTCTTCTCTCATACTTGCCTCGAGCCGTCATTCAAACTACAATAACTTTTGATAGAGTGGACCTATTTTAATGAAACAAAGACTAAGTTACTCCCGAGGATATGCTTTATGAATTTTATTATTGATGAAGTTTTATTATGAACCCAGTACTTTAGCAGTGATGCGAGTTTATACAGACAGACAGACATTTAAAAAATGATTGAAACGTATTCTATTACTTATTCCCAGACACCTGCAACAATTCTTTTCATGAAAATCAAAATTTACAGACACATTAGACTCACTTTCTTATTATATGTACCCATAGAAGAAGATAGGTAAAGTTTGTCACTTTGTGACGTTGTAGGGAGTAATCTCAGGAACTACTAAACCGATTTAAAAAATACTTTCACTGTTATATAGCTCATATATCGAGGAAGGTTATAGGCTATATATCATCACGCTAAGACCAACAGGAGCGGAGCACTAATGAAGAATGTTTCAAAATCGGGGATTTTTTTCTCTTGAGAGCTTCCGCTGCGTATTACTGTTAGCCATATTACCCGCGGATGAAGTCGCGGGCACAAGCTAGTATGGTATAAGATGGTAAACACGCTACACCTGAAGGAGAATCGTCTCTCGAGTGCTACCGCCGAAGTGTTGCTACCGGAACACACTTATAAGTTCTTAATGATAGTTCAATTGGACGGTGGTAGCTAATTAGATGGCCTTAGAAAAAGCCCCACCGCCATGTTATGGTTCCATGTTAATACATGTAGAGACTCTCTCTACTAATGTAGAGAGTATGCCCATTCATTGCCCATTTTTGCACACCGTTTAATTTTTTTTTGCCGATCTCTATAAAAAAAGTTATGAAATATTTAAATGCGTGGGCCAGCGCCTGAAAAAATTAGATAAATCGAAAATGTCATGGATTTGATGGTGGATTCTTGAAGTATGTATGTTCTTTACCCAGCCATCCTTTACCTTTTTGATAAGTCAATCCCTAAGGAGTGGAAGAAATATTGAGAATTTTTTAAATAATGCATTTGAATCAACTTTGACCAACTTCTAATTAAAATTCTCGATCTCTCAATTTTTTTTTCCACCCCCATTTCTACACCTTAGGAGTTGACTTCCACTATTAACTTCTAGAATATACCTTGAGATTTTCGATTTTCCTAATTTTTGTTCGGACGCTTAATCGCTCGTAATTTTAAATCTTTTATAACTTTTTTATAGGGTAGATAAAAAAAATTTAAATGATGGGCAAAGATTGACAATAGATGGGCATACCCACTACGAATTTTGAAACTCTTACACGAAAAATTGGGGATACATAACTTCCTGGAGGTCAGTTGTTTCTGTATTGCACTGTGTTTACTATACATGACGTCATTTAGGTATCTTTTCTAAAAAAAATCATTTTAAATACTGGAAAGGTTTGTACCTACTTACCTGACAATCCAGACATCTGCAAGACTCCCTGTACGTACAGGACATGAGGACGCTCTCGATGTGCTGGAGGTAATGGATTTGCTCAGTATCCAAACGCTTCTTACGACGAGCCAACGATGATAGGAATGTCATCAGAGGCATTTTACGACGAGGCTTCGTTTTTGGTGTCGGGCTATTTGGGCAATTACGTATTATGTAAAAAAGGAATATTAAATCAGTTCAAATCTAAATTACTTTATTCAATTTAGGCCCTAAGAAGGTGTTTATGAACGTCAGAACTATAATCGGTTGTGGCAAACAACCCACTCATTGAGAAGAACCGGCAAGAAATTCGATCTGGTTTATCTGTTCATGTTTGTTTTTACAAAACATTAATAGTCACATTTGTTTTTAGTGGATGCACAGAGAGGGGGGTCTTTTCCAGATGTTCTTTTTTTTTATAGTAGCACGGCAAAGTGATTGCACTATGCCTGATGGTAAGCATAGTACAATCCAAAAACAATGGCGACCAACGAGTACATACTGTCCATCGCCGGTCGCCGCTGTCATGCCGGCCTGCGAAAAGCTGGATATGCACAGGCTGATCCCGAAACGCAACCCGCAAAAGCGAATCACTATGACGGGCTTTTTCGCCATATACATGGTGGTTGCGACCCAGTCAGGCTGTAAAACCCTACCACCCCACTATCGCCATTGCCTCGTTCGTTATTCAGCAGGGTGCACCACGTGCAGGTGAGGTTGGCTTGGATGTCTCAATTCTTAGATGTTATTTGACACCCCTTACACCCCAAATCACCATCGTTCACATATTGATCCACCCTATAATGCACATAGTTCTTGAATTTACTATCCGGCAAATCGGTAATGTATTTTGGGACTTCGTTATAAAACCTAACACCTATTACCTAAAAATCTGTTTTTGGTTTTAGGAGTTTGAAGCGTGGAATGACCAATTTGTTGTTGTCTCTAGTATTTAAATTACGTTAGTCTTTTACTAGATCCAGCATATCTGAGTTTTTGCGGACATTCTCAGGAGTATAGAATTGTACAAGTCCTATCTTTCATCCAGAATAAAGCACTGGATTGACGTTATGTTACGTCAATTTTGCCAATATGTTTTATGATCTCTGAATTATAGTTCCATTAGCAGGGCTGTAGATAGAGTCAAATTTGAGGTAGGGTAGCATTGGTTACAGGTAGTACAGGTGTAGGTCGAATGTCACAAACTGTGGTATGTGTAAAGCCGATCGCTATAATTTTTTAATCTCAAACTACGAACAAACAATCTAATATATAATGATCTCGAGTCACGGTATTTGTGGCTGAACTCTTCTAAAACGGTTGAACCGGTTGTTATTAAATTTTAAATGTTTGGAGTTGATGGTTTTAGGTGCGTGTAGTGTGTGAATATACTCCAATTGAGTGACTGCTCCTGCTGGCTAACGAAGGTCCTCACTATTAGGGCTATTTAATTAACTTGCGCAGTTTTAATGTTTATGTTTCCCGTATCTACGACCTTTCGTGCGGGCCAGCGCGCAGAAATTGGATCGCCGTTCATTCGTAGCGCTCTCATATAATTATTTCATTATTTTAATTCATAATTAAAATAATATTTAATTTCATAATTATAATTATTGCACTCTGCCTTACATGCCTACATTGTGTCCCTACAAATGTATGGTATGAGAATAGGTCGTAAAGTATATTTTATACCTCTAGGTGACAGGTCTCTATCATGATTTTTATTTCAATTTTTATTTTTTGTATTTTTTTCTATTTGGAGGTTTTGCACACGATGAAGTCTATAGAGATAGACTCCTCAAATATAGCGGCAGACGTACACCTGCTTACGTAATACTTCTCCCTTATAAATTGAAATCAAAATGAAACTATTATTGATTCTAATAGGCATTACCTCGCTCCAACCGTATTCAAGATGGCCGGCTTTATGTCCGTCTCGTTCTCGCATAGCGCCGTCTCGCTGGAACGTTGTTTTGACAGCCTGTTCACGTCGCCATCTTCCAATCTCACCTCATCCGTAACTGTCACAAATCAAAATTACTTTATTCAATTTAGGACTTGAGAAGGCGCTTATGACCGTTAAAACAACAATCAGCTCGGACAAACAAACCACTCATAAAAAACCGACAAGAAACTGGATCTGGTTTATTATTGTATAGAGGAATATTATATTTTACTAGCGGCCCCGGTGGATGTTGTCCCGCCGTGGCAATAAAACAAAACTTGACAAATTATATACCGAATACTGTAGAACACCGCATGATAACCCGTTCAGTAGTTTTTGAGTTTATCGCGGACAGACGGACAGTCGTAGCAGAGGAATTTGTTTTATAATAAGTAAGGGTTCTTAAGCTTGTGATATATGACTGTATATTATGTCATATTGGCGAAATTATACGTAATATAGTTCGGTTATTGTACATAAGTGAAGTGAATGGGAAATAATACCACTGAGCGTAAATTTTCAGACGCGATAAAAACTCCCTGGAATGTTCTAACAAGGAAGCCACCACCTTGTTGTTAGAACATTGGAATAATTTCGAGACATTTGTAAAATTATTGTCCACTTGATGGCAGTAATGATCTATTAGAATTGAAGAATATTCTATTTTGTAAAGATATATATCATTTATGATAAACCACCAGGGTTGTTTGTCCGAATCGGTCGTAGTTTTGACGTTTATAAGCGCCTTCTCAGGGCTTAAATTGAATGCAATATTTTTGATATAGCCATGAACACAATCATTTCCTTAAAAGTCGCGGTGGTTGGTTTGACCGGTGGAATGTCTTTTCGATGTGCGCAGGTTCAAACCCAGACATGTACCAACGAATCTTCCAGAATTCGCTCACATCTACAAATTGGTAACAGTATCGGCTGACGGTGAAGGAGAACATCGTGAGGTAACCTGAACCTGAGGAATGTTCTTTTTGTACTACTGTATGTGAGGGACATAGAACTATGGATTTCTCAGAGTTTGAAATCGCCAATACGTCGTGGGCTGGCGTGGTGATTATACCCATATCTATGGTTCTGGAGTGGGTCTTTTACAAGCTGATGATGATAATAATCATTTGAATGGAAAGAAAGAAAAAACATTTATTTGCAACACATATAAGTAAATATGAAAACACGTACAATTAAAACATACATATAAACAAAGAAAAATAGAAATCATATATACGTGAAGCCTAAACTTTGTTACCCCTTTTTAACGGAATTGGGCGAACGGATGAACGTCAAATTTGGCATAGTTAAAGTTTATATGGAGGAGAAGTGCAGAAAGCCATTTATTTTATATAAAATGCATTAGAAGTACATTAAATTAATTAAAATATGCATTACTCACACTACTACTTCAATTTTACACAACATAATACACACATGTAAATAAAAAAGACATTTTGACATCCGTCAATAATAAACTTCAAAAAAGGTTGTGAAGGAGGTTGCTATGCTCGACTGTATGTATTATTTTACTCTTACGTTCCAATTACCATTTTTCATTCTACATTCTGCAATGATATTATAACAATAAATACCCTTTGACAAAAAAACCCTAATAAAATTCAAACTTTAAAAAATCAATGAACTATGGTCGAATGTCGACCTCTGGGCGCCAACTAGTACAAATTAATGGTTAAATGTGTGTGTGTGGCAAATGGGCCCCGAGTCAGCGTGTGTGCTGTTGGAGGTTAGTCCTTCAGCCCTGATTTTCACTCGGGACCCAGAGTGTTATGTGTACACCGAGTGATGGTGTGTATATTAAATGTTATGTAGTGTTTCGTGTAGTGACGTTATATAAGTTTGGAAAAAAAAATAGTGATAGAAGTTTAACATGAAATATGAGATAATAAGTACATATATATTAATAATAGGGAAACAATGAATAAATAAATACAGACAAATATTAGGGCGGAAAAAAAAATTCCTCGGAACTGCTATCAAAAGTTTCGTTTTAATGCCAAAATAGGCCTCTGACAATATGAGCCATTAATATTTAGGTTGTCCGCATCGCACTTTTCGATTTCCCAAAAAATAAATAAAAATAGAAAGTCGTAGAATAACAGGCTAAGTTATTTGCATTGAAAGTAGAAAATTAGAAAGAACGGTGAAGTGCCTTAAACGCTCGCTTTAGTAGTCCGTTGAAGCCATAAAGGACCGTCATGCCAATAGCGTAGTCAGTTCAAAAAATAGAAAGAAATGAAAGAAGGGACGCTCACCATGGACATCATTCTCGCATGCCCATTTCCCTCTCTCTTTCATTTGGTTGTCTATCTCTTCCCTGTCGCCAGTCTTCTGGTCTTTCGACCACAGCTCCTGCACCGAGGGATTCTGGTAGATCGTCTCGGTTGAAGTGTTACCGTTCTCCAGGTCGTACCTTGAAGGCGGCTGCTGCAACACCTTCATTGAAAGAAGAATAATTTAACTTACCTATTTATATATAACTAGCAGGCCATGCGGACGCTATCCCACACTGATAAAAAAGGCGAGACTGTCAAAGGACTGCCTACAGAAGTGAAAACTCAAAACTATGATATAACTATGTTCGCTTTTCAATTTATAAATTAATTATAGAGTGAGGTACAATATTTCAATGTCATAATCTATGTATTAAAATTAGTTTGATTTTCGCATCTATTGGCACTCGGAGCAATAATTATATACATTTTTATAAAGTTGAATAATCAGTCAAACATATGAGGAGCTGCACAAGCTTAATAGAAAATATCAATATTATATGCACACAGACGTCTATACCACAGTATAAATATGGGAGACAGTACGGAAACTACCTACAAACGCTTGAAGACGGCACGCTCACGCAAACATGCGCATCGACGAGGTTTTAAAAGGTATTCTATGAACAGCACCGCGAAAAACGGCTTAGAGCCTGCCCAAATGAGGCTTTTACAATATTGCAAATCGGTTTGATGGAACTTGTGGGGAATTTCACGCTCTTTAAAATAGTCTTAGTGTTTTTTTGTGTAACTCGCACTGGTTCACCAGTAGGAGTCGTCAAAGACAAGTTTTTGAAAAAAAATATTTTATCTTAATTTTTCGAGCAAACCGCCAAGAGTTGATGAAATGTACGGTGAACCAGTGCGAGTTACACAAAAAAACACTAAGACTATTTTAAAAAACGTGAAATTCCCCACAAGTTCCATCAAACCGATTTGCAATATTGTAAAAGCCGGATAAGCATTAGAAATGTGAAAAAAAAAAGATTTTTTACATGCATTTTGAATGGTAAAACTTTAAATTAAAATTGTAAGTACTTAAAATTAATATTAAGAGCTCAAATTTGGAGAGAATTTTTTTTTCTATATTGTTAACATCTACGTCCGGTACCGTGACACACCCGAGAGGCGAGACTACAACGCCACCCGGGGAACCACTATTGACCTGCGATACCGCGCTATTGACTCTATCGGGGTGTTACTACTGACCTCGAACGCTATTGGTGGAAGTTATCGGCTGTTCATTATTCATTCCGGTGTGAGACTACATTGGTGATATATAAAGGGCAAGATGTCGCTGATCTGGGAGCACTCCTATGTGGAAGTTATTGTAAGGCGAAGCTCTGCCCGATTAAACAGTGACAAGAACCTACGAAGTATTTATTGCCAATCCTGACTGCATCGACCCTATACGTGATTAATGTAACAATATGTAGATTAATATTTTGCATGAGCAATGAAAAAAAATGTCTGCGGAAATGAACCACCCTAGTGTACACGTAATATTTAGATTGTGCAGCCCATCATATGTTTGGCTAGCCTCTGCCCGCGACTTCGTCCGCGTGGAATACATACTTTAGGCTAACACGAAGCGGAAACTCTCAAGAGGAAAAAAACCCGTTTTTGAAACATTCTTCATTGGTGTCCCGCTTCGATTGATCCTAACGTAATGATATATAGCCTATGGCCGTCCGTAATAAATGGGCTATATAGCACTGCCAGAATTTTTCAAATCGGACCAGTAGTTCCTGTGATTATCCCCTACAACGTCACAAACTTTACCTCTATATAATATTAGGATAGATTCATTAATAAAGTCCGATTGAAAAACAGAAACATAACCAAGGCGACTGACATCTTAAAACACTCTTTAAGACAAAAATGGAAGTGGGCCGGACACGTGGCACGTCTGCAAGACGGGCGATGGACGAAGAAGGTGACACTATGGACTGGCCCTATGGGTAAACGTTACAGAGGCAGACCTATTACGAGGTGGCAAGATGAGATAGTCAAGTTAGCTGGTCACTACTGGATAGACAAAGCCCAAAATAGAGAACCATGGCAATTCCTGGAGGAGGCATTCACCCGAGAAGGGGTTCTGGAAATATAACATACAAGTATTTACATTTAAAATTAGAAACATTAAAATTAGAAACTTAAGTTAGGATAAGAATTTAAACCATGTAAAAAAATGTTAATTTGTTTCCACGAAATATAAGGCATTTTGTTTTATTTTTTTATTTTATTATATTATTATCATTAATAAATTATATAAAAAATGTATATAATTATTGCACTGTGTGTGGTGACTGATACGCGGAACACGTAACTACATTTTTAACTCCAAGTATTTAACATACAAACAAATTCTACTGTCAAAATGCTTTGTAAATCCTCTCCTCTTTTTAACTCTTATGGTATTAAAAATAAATTCACCTGGTAATGAGCGCGGCTGCCCAAGAAAAAAACAGCACCAGTGCCACCAGATGCCATCGTCTAACCTGAAAATCACAATATATCCATTAAAATAATTATCAAATTTTTGGCTGGATCCTAGTCTGTTATTAGTGGCTTTTATATTTTATTCATAACCAGCTGACCCGTGCGACTTCGTCTGCATCGAATCGGTTATGTAATTATTTACGACATCACATTAGAAACCTAAAAAAATAACAGTATTTCTCCACTATTTAATGATGTTATTATACATATAAACCTTCCTCTTCAATCACTCTATCTATAAAAAAACCGCAACCGTTGCGTAGTTTTAAAGATTTAAGCATACTTAGGGATATAGGGACTGAGAAAGCGACTTTGTTTTATACTATGTAGTGATGTGTTATTTGACTATATATTTTGTAATATTGGTGATTTTACGTAATATAGTTTGATTATTGTGCACAAGTGAACTGGATGGAAAATAATACCACGAAGTATTTATTTAATTTTTTTTTAATCATAGGAGCCAAACGAACACGTGGGTCACCCGATATTAAGTGATCACTACCGTCCATAGACACCAGCAACACCAGAGAAGTTGCAAGTGCGTTGCCAGCCTGTGTTTCTCACTGACCGAACGAAACGTAGCAATGCAAGCACTGTTACTTCACGTGGGTGTTTCTGTGGGTCGGGTGGTAGTACCGGGGGCGAGCCGACCCATTCATGTTAAAACCAGTAATAGCTTCAGCGTGGCTCTACCACCTATATACCTACGTGCAACAAAACTCCATGGAAAGTTCTAACAAGAGGGCCACCATCTTACTTATAACATAGAAATTATTACCAATTACAATATTCCACAAGATTGATTACCGAAAAAAAAATCTTAGTAAAGTTTTGATACACAAGACCGTAGGTTATAATAGTCACTTAACATAGAATAGACAGTGCACCTGCTTGCTATTTCTTTTTCACAAAAAAAAGTTGTCGAAATTTTTGATTCTTTTGTATTTAGGACTAGCGATTTCCGTTCGCTTCGCTCGCGTTATTCAAATCTAACATATCTCTTGTAAAAAGTTTTTGAATTCAAAACTTCAGCACGCTCGATTGAGTAATTAAAGTATGAGAGCGTAACAAACTCCCTCGTGTTTATGTTATTAGACTAGATGTGCCCGCGACTCCTTCCGCATGGAACCTAATGTAAAAACACAGTGACTAATAAAGCCATCTGAATGTATTAAGTTCATTTTCTTATCTACTTATCTCTCGTACTTAAGTCCCGTCGTCATTAAAATTACAATAACTTTTGATAGAGTGGACCGATTTTATTGGAACCAAGAGTAAACGTTACTTGACGATATGCTTTATGATTTTATTAGTTAAGTACTTTAGCAGTGATGTGTGTTTATACAAACAGACATACATTTAAAAAATGATTGAAATGTATTTTATTACTTATTGCAAGACACATAAACCCTTTTTTTTTGCCAAAAATCGAAAAAGTACAAACATAATGATACGATTTAACAGAGTAATAGCACTGGCTTCGAAGTGGCTTCCAGAAAAGATTTGAGTGCTTAGCGATAGCTTAACCTGATTGCATTATTTAAAAATACCATACAATCATTGTTTCACCTCTTTTAAGCGAACTGACTTAAAATTGAGACAACATCAGGTATTACTGTGGTCAAATTCTAACCCATAACGGCAATACAAAAGAGACACGTAAACAAAATAATCTAGAAAACATAAATTGAACCATATTCGTTAATTTTTTCATAATTTCGACTTGCCCACGTCGTAATTAGAATAAAATAACGATTAATATGTAAACAATTGACTATCTTTTTAATTACTATGCGGTAATAAATGTGTGTTCCACGTAAAATAAATATGTGCATTAAATATCTTATTAAGCCTCTTGAAATTATAAATTCAATCTTTAGGAACAAGCAAACATTGTAAATTATATTTAATACAATATTTCCGCTATAAATTAAAATTCTTTTATACGTAAATTCTGGATACCTTAAAAAGAAGTGTAATTATTCTCCATATAATATTTCGATAGTATATTTTTACTTCTTACACGCAGAATAATATTATATTATTGATAAACTTGTAATAATAATAAGGTACTTGCATTCGATTTACTCCGAGCGGATTTGACACTGTTTTGACTTGCGCGGTAAGGGTACGAGGGTTGCCATTGTAAAAATATTTTTATGGATTAGGTAAAAATGATTACCGACGGAACTAAATCAAAATGATTCTACGTTTTAAATCTAGTTTATGTGTGTAATTAAATATTCAACTTTTATTAGTATAAAAAGTATCTGTAAAATCAAATTAAATATATTTTTATCTAAAAATATGAAATCAGGAAACTACGAAAAAATATTGCAAGAACTTAATTCAATACATCAAATACTATTTTAATTCAACTCAGTCTAAAATAACTCGTATAGGAAACTTGTTTTCGACCCCTCGATCGATTTACATTTACTACCCATTATCGTGCAAACCATTTATTGTACACTCCCCTTATAAAAATAACTGAATCGCGCTTGTGATGTTTTCTCAGTTCGACAGTATATAAGTAAAATTCGTGTAGAAATTAATAGGGAGTCCTTAGCCACGCGGTACGGTGGTACAATTTACCATTAGATAGTACCGTGCAATGCAAACTCAAAACAAAATCCATCTGATTGAATTTACCCAATCATTAATATCATTTCGTCGAGTTACGATTGCCTAAGTGTGTATCTGAAAATAAAGAAAGAGTATATAAATAAAATTGCAGAAAAAGACCGAATGACTGGAATACATTGCTTCCCCATATGACCGTCGTGGTTGAAATTGACTCCTTTTTGCATTTATTGTAGAATATAAACAAAATATAATGCGAATAACGTTTAAAAAATATTGTATCCTATTTTAAACAAAACAGTTGAATATCCTAGTGAGGTAATTAGATACCATGTTGACTTATATTTTCTCTATAAAATTAATTTATTTGGGGTGCTCAAACTTGAACTGCTGGCGATCTACCATAATATTGGTAGACTACGATCGATAGACTTTGAAAGCCTGCAAGTATGTGTGATGCAGAATTGTCGTCTAGGTAGATGTAGGTAACTCCCGTTAAAAACGATAAAAGAAAGTGATGAGAGGTTATTCTGGGCTAATCGTGGATCAAATAAATATTAATTATTTATTAATATTCTCTTAATTTAGTTACCGACCTATTAAAACAAAATCAGTGAATAGTGCTATATCGACACATTTTTCTCGAGATCGACCGTTTTAGCACTCCTGTAAAAGTAAATTAAAGCTTTCTTCAGTTTAAATTTAAAAGAAATCAAATAAATGAATCCATTTTCGTTTCACAGTAACATCTACTCTATCCTATATTAAAAACAAGATAAATTGTATGTATATTTGATACTCTTTCACGTAAAGCCTACATAACGAAATTAGATGAAAGTTTCCGATAATACAGCGTATATATATCTTTATATATACATTTCTTCTGTGCGTGTGTATGTCACTGAACTCCTCCTAAACGGCTGGACCGATTTTGATAAAATTCTGTGCGCATGTTCCAGTGGATCCGAGAATGGTTTAGATTCACAATTGGAACCGGTAGGTGGCGCTGCGGTTGAATTTTAGATAAACTTTCTTACTATCAAGGCAGGACAACGTCCGCCCGGCCCGCTAGTATATATATCGCAATAAAACAATGGGCTTAAATTATAAAGATTTTTTTTAAATGTTTAACAGGCACGCGCCCGATGGTAAGTGACTATCAAGCCGAAGATGGATCGCGCTTACCCGTTATTGATATCTGTTTTGAAGACTCCCAAGTTATAAGATGATGGGAAGACAGAGGCCGGGATTGCTTGAATAGTAGTGGTTTTTTATATATTATAGGCAAACGAACAGACGGGTCAGATGATGGTAAGTGATCACCGCAGTCCATAGACATTAGCAACTCGAGGGGTGTTGCAAGCGCGTTGCCAGCCTGTGTTTGCATTGTTATTAGTTAAATTGTTAGTGTCACGAAGATAATGTATGGCGTCATCATTTATAAAAATATAAATTTAGTTGAAATCAAAAAAGTCTGGGCTACAAAAGTGACGGATGAAAGATTGCATGTGGCCAGAGATGCGAATATTAAGATGGATGTGTGATGTAACCAGAATGGATAAGATTAAAAATGAATATTTCAAAGGAAGTTCGAAAATAGCACCAGTGACAGAGAAGTTGAGGAGTAATAGGTTAGCATGGTACGGTCATGAAGAGAGATGAAAGCCATAGAACTAGAAAAGTTTGAGTATGAAGGTGGACGGATATAGTAGTAGAGGAAGACTGAAAAAGGTCTGGATGAATTGTGTGAAAAATTATATGTATAAAAGTTGTGAACACTGAGATGGCATCTGGGGAAAATAGACAGCCCATAATTCTTTCAGCTAAAAGACATAGTTCTTATGTAGCAAGAAAACTATTTTCAAGAGAACTAAGTCGCGGGCTCTAACTAGTTCGGTTATAATAACAAATAAAAAAAACGACAAAAGAAAGCGCCATTCTTGCATAGTTTCACTTTTTAGACTATGTGCCTTTATATAGAGTCAATGCAAGAGACCGACCGCGACCGCGTCATACTATTTCTGGTTCGCTTGTTAGCACTTATTCTAAGTCGTTCGACTAAATGTCGAACGTATTAATTACAAACAATCTCCAAAATACATAGATACATCAGTAATTAAACGGAACGTAAAACATTTTACTGCGATATTGTAAGCCGGTTTTATTACAATATTTTTATTGAGAGAATTATTTTACTATCATTAAAAGTTATCCATAATTTCCAAATAATTTTTCTTGTGAATTGTTCTAAGATTTTTTATTTTTGAATTTCCGTAACATTTTGCAAGTCAATCTATATTATTCTGGTTTCAGCCAATATCATTTTCCCTGAAAAGCATTATTACTGCACAGGATCTTTTGGGTTACCTCTGTGTCTAGGTTCATAGATCTATTAAGCTTTAATTATAACCTATTATTGGAACTTCTAACACGATTCTATTTGACTAATCCTCTTGTCTCCGATACTCACAGGTTTACCTTGAATTCTATTTCTTTCCTTAGTTTTGATACTTATTATAAGATAAATTAGATATTTATTTATTTCTTTTACACCTACATCTGACATAATACATCTATATGTAACATTACTCAAAGAATCTCCGTCAGAATACTAGATTCGTTCAAATATATAAGATTTTGATAGATAACCACTTTTCAAATATAGCGGTTGGATGATTTTCACCTAGTAGCAGGAAACTGAAAACTGAAAGACTAGTATGTAAGCGTGGCACATCAGAACGGCTGCACCTATTTAGATAATTATTTTTTTGTTGTAATATCAGGACCTGATTTGTATGAAAAAAAGTGTTTGAATAATCACACAGAAAATTGAAAAGTTTTGATTATAACATTTGCATATAAGAACGAGTGAGTGAATTTGATAAAAGATAGTACGAAGATAAAAAAAAAATTGCCAGAATTAATATTTCATAATCATAAAATACTTTCTTCAATTTAGGCTCTGAGAAAGCGCTTATGAACGTCAAAGCTACCGTCGGTTCGGACAAACAACCCACTCATCGAGAAGAACCGTCAAGAAAACTATGTTTTCTTGCCGGTGAAACTCGAAACTCTGAATGTTATTTATTTTTACAAAACATAATGTATGTTTTTTTCGTTTACATTATTTTTGAGTAAATGCAGTAGTAGCATCATTTCCAGCCTATAATAGCATTTGACAAACCCGCTTGACATGGTACTTGAACTCACTATCCGGCAAATCGGTAATGTGCTTTGGAACTTGTCATAAAACCAACACTATTACCTATAAAATTGTTTTTGGTCTTAGTGAGCCTGAAACATGGAGTGATCAATTTGTTGCGATTTCTAATATTTAAATTATATTGGTCTTTTATTAAATCCAGCTTAGCAATATTTTTGTGGACATACATTATATTATTAAGATTATATTCGGTGGAGTTTATTTGTTCTTTTGTCATTTTATTTCACTACATGGTTATACTGTAAAGGAAAGATGTAGTTTCATTTTCTTCGATGTTACACCTGTGCGAAATCGTATGGACAAGTATTTGTTTAATAAAAGTAAAATGAGAAATGTCGAAACACTCTTAATAGTATTAGCACACTTTTTAACTGCTCGGTGCTCGCCCAAACGTGACTACCCTGCATGAAATGGCTACAACCAACACAAATAACGTAAGTCTATAAAATTTAATTTTTACTTTACCCGATTCTATTCGATTACTATATACTCAAAAATGAATTGTACCACTGGTATGTTATTTTGTGGAGCCGATATCCGTGACTTTGTCTGTGTTATTTATTATTCTAACAATATATTTTATATATAGAAGGAAAAATATAAGGTCTACATCGCTTACTCCATTTATCAGCGGTATGAAAACATATTTTATTAAGTACATAGTGCGTACAAAAATTGTAGTTTCACAAATCTTTAATAACTTTATATTAAACTAGCGGGCTTGGCAGACGTTGTCCCGCCCTGATTATGAAAAAATCCTGGACAAATTATATACTAAAACGTTCCTCATTGATCACTATAGAGTGAAAACCGAATGAAAATCCGTTCGGTAGTTTTTGAGTTTATCGCGAACAGACAGACAAACAGACGTGGTAGGTTACTTTGTTTTATATTAAATTAAATTAAATGAAGATATCGTAATATTTTTTTAGATTAAGTGTTTTTTCTTTATACATTACAGGTTTTAGCGTCTAAGATGGTATACAAGCTAAACGGGATTGGCTCTCAAGTGCAGATACCGAAATACACTAACTTGTGCTTGATTTTAAAAACTTGAGGATGGTAGGTAGCTCGCGGACATAAAATCATGCAAAAAATAAGTGTCTGAAAAGTAAACTAAAAAAAAAGTGCGTGCGTACAAAGTACACATGTCAGAAGTGAAACTTCTTTGGCGAACTTATTTATAAGTCTTGTTTATATTTATACAAATCTACAAGTTTAGATTTCCGAGACTTGAAAAATAGATGAAAAATCTGCGTTTACTGCAAATGACGTCACTTCCGTTGCATACCTGCGTGACGTTACATCTGTAAAAAAATTAAAATTTACCCTAATGCGCCTAAAGAAGTTTCACTTCAAAAATATCGTAATCTACGTAGTAATTTTCGAGTGATGTGCACACAGTAGCATTGAAAATCGATCGCTAAATATTTATGTGTTCCGGCAGCTGATTTTGAAAGCCATTCCCTTTAGATTTAGTGTGTCGATCATCTTGGACCACATCTCCATTTAACTGGTAAACTGCTGAGATATTAGCCAAAGAAAAAAGTAAGTAGTAGGAAAGAATAATTTGACATAATCAAAAATAAAATATGAAGATTTTTTTCCAGAAAAAGCTGACTGTTTATTCAATAAACATTTATATTCAAACAAAAAAAAATTATATAGTTTGGCGATGCATGCCGTGGCGACGCGTCGCCATGTCAACAAACTGTTTAACCCTATGAAGGTATAGAAGTTTTACATCAAAAATCCCATGCCTAGACAGTATTGTGATTGAATTATATAAATAACAAAAATTAGAGAATTTACACTTACGTACGTTAACTCCTTACGCCTCGACGTCACAAGAATCAACCAATGAAATCGCGTTGCCTGTATCGCGCTATTGAAATATTCTATATATTGACGTTTATATACCCGAGATGATTAACGTATTTCGGGGAGTCCTGAGCTGCACGGTGAGCCGGTCACGGCGGGAGGCCGGTCATAATCTCCCGTCCATGAATGTATTCATCAAAAACGTTTATATTCTACTTCTAATATTAAGCTGACAACTAGTACCACGTACCGGTCTAAGTTTGGGAGTTCGAAACAAATGCTGATGTGTATTCGTCGCCGACATCGATGCAGCGACTTTGATTCCCTTTTTGTCAAAATAATCGTATATTTTGTACATTTTCCTTATTGTTTTATTTTTCTTTAAATTTATTGCTTTGCACAATCTGTTACGAGAGCCGAGTTTTGACCATCTCCATTTTCTATACTTTTTGCATCTAAGTTTTTATATCATAGGAGGGAAACGAACATGTGAGTCACCTAATGTTAAGTGATCACCACCGTCCATAGACACTTGCAACATCAGGGGAGTCGCAAGTGCGTTGCCAGCCTGTGTTTGGGGGGAGGTGGAGAGGTGATGGGCCTCCGGCACTCTCACTGACCGAACGAAACGCAACAATGCAAGCACTATTACTTTCCGTCGGGTTAGTGTGACAAGGTGGTATTACCCCGAGCGAGCCGGCCCATTCATGCTGACACCAGTAATAGCTTCAGCGTGGCTCTACCACCTATAAAATACCTGCTTTTTATACTTCTACTTTTTACTAGTGTGAAATATACTTTTCAAACATAATTTCTTGATAAAATTTTCTCGGAGTTTTTGGCGGGATCTTGAAATGTCATGTCATGGATTTCATATTTTATTCATAATCTTGTGTTATTTAGCTCTGTATTTAGTAATATTGGTGGTGTTTTACGTAATATAGTTTCGTTATTATACAGAACTGAAGTGGACAGGAAATAATACCACGGATCATGGATTCTGACCTTCCACAAAAACTCCATGAAAAGTTCTAAAAGACCGCCATCATCTTGTTAGAACATTGAAATAATCGCAAGGAAGTTGTAATATCCCTGCTCGACAATGGCAGTAATAATGAACTAGAAACACGTTTGCAAAAAAAGACTTTAAAAATCAATCTACATTTTTAATAACAGAAAATAAAAATTAGTACCTATAAAATGAGAAATAAGTAATCACTTTTGATACTTTTTCCATGTCTGCAATAGATATGTACGAAGTATAACTAATATTTAGTTCTTCGTTCAATAATATCAAAGGCAATTCAATCAGACGATTCATTGTAACTAGGGTTGCCACCCGTACTTTATAATAAGGTATTGTACGTTATTTCAGGTAATTGTACTCTATACTTTATGTGATTCGTTCAATAATATCAAAGGCAATTCAATCAGACGATTCATTGTAACTAGGGTTGCCACCCGTACTTTATAATAAGGTATTGTACGTTATTTCAGGTAATTGTACTCTATACTTTATGTGAACAATAAAGTACACGAAAATACTTTGTTTGACATGATTTGGTTTCTTTGGGATTTTGAAAAGTTTATTCATATTGTAGGTTAATCGACACCTACTAATGAGCTGGTAGGCTACGAGCCTTCGAAGGACCTAGGACTGTAGAGATTACACCCAGTATTCGTGTACCCCAAGCTAGAAAAGGTCTGCAATGAATAATGAAAAAACCACTTACCGGTTTTCCGGAACGTCCAGTTTCCCTGTAGTGGCGTAGTTAACGTGATGGAGCCTTACGAAGTCTCCAGCACTTAATAAAACGTTTATTAAGGCGCACGGCGCGGAGACACTTAAATTTACTGCTTGCAGCCGAACACTCAGAAGCGTAACGTCAGATTTTAATTCGACCGTTTTGCATGTCAAATAGGGATGCGCCCAGTAATGTTATGTCGATGTCAATGTCGACATTTGTTCAATACTTCCGTCGGTTCCATCAGTTAGGCTTATGATTTTACATTACTATTGCAACTTAACCAGCAAGAAGTATCGAATACGGAACATACCCCCTACCGAAACCATAAGGATGGTTTCCTTCTACATAAACAAAATAAAGATGTGGACAAACTCCACAATGAACAAAAAAAAGGATAATAAGAAAATGTATAAAAAAGGAAAGGAATAGAAATAATAAAAAACTACTACTAATTACATAGAATCAAGGCTACTAGTCAATATAAGGCAAAGGGCTAAGTTTATTGACTGGTCTCTGCAATATGCTCTTTTCAGTTCGTAAGGTCACGCAACGAACAACACCATCGGGACCGGGATGTAGAGCCTCTATTCTCCCTAATGGCCAATTTAAAGGAGGCATGTTATCTATTTTTATAATAACTAAATCGCCAACGTTAAGGTTTGGTTTAGAAGTAAACCATTTAGCTCGTTGTTGGAGAGTATTTAGATACTCTCGACTCCACCTTTTCCAAAACAACTGAGAACATTGTTGCATATACTGCCAACGTGACAGTCTACTTATCGGTATGTCTTCGATGTTAAATTCAGGCACGGCTGTTAAGGTTTTGCCGATTAAAAAATGTCCTGCAGTTAAAACGTTAAATTCGTTTGGGTTATCACTTGCCGGTAAAGGGCACAAAGGTCGAGAATTCAACATGGCTTCAACTTTACAGAGAATCGTATAAAGTTCTTCAAATGTTAACGCTTTGTTACTCGTACTGCGAATTAAATGGTATTTGGCAGATTTAATCCCAGCTTCCCAGAGTCCACCCATATGGGGTGCACTAGGGACATTAAACTTCCATATGATTTGCCTTGTCGCACAACCTGATATTATATCATCCCTAATCTGATTATTGCACAAAAATTTTTGTACATCCGTTAAATGTTTACTCGCAGCTACAAAATTAGTTCCGCAATCAGAGTAAAGGAAACTACATAAACCTCTACGTGCTACGAATCGATCTAAACAGGCTAGGAAACAATTGGCCGACAGAGATGACAATAATTCCAAGTGTACGGCTTTGGTGGAAAAACACACGAATAAAGCTAAATACGATTTAGTTATTTTGGCGTTTCGTCGTAAACTTTCTTTATTTAAGAATGGACCTCCAATATCAACACCAACGTGTTCGAAAATTTTATTTGGTATTAACCGATTCGACGGTAACGGCGCCATCTCTGGTTGTAAAGGAGGCGGACTACATTTAAAACAAACTTTACACTTTGATAAAACAGATCTTATAAGTCTACGAGCCGATAATATCCAGAAACGTTCACTAATGATGCCTTGTAACGTACGAGGCCCTGCATGTAAATATTTTAAATGATAATACGCAAT
>MU159420.1:41439-56242 GCA_015888305.1 Antheraea pernyi | reverse complement strand
GGGACGCCAGAAGGGACTTTATACTTTTTTGAACTAAAGCCTCGAACCATCACTAACTGCGATCTGTTTTTAATATATGATTCGCACCATCTAAGTAAGGAACCGTGAATACCTAAGCTTTCCAATTTTAATAACAGATAATCATGATTAACCAAGTCAAAAGCTTTTTTTAAATCCATATAGATAGCATGCACCTCGCTATGACAATCAATGACCTCTATGATCTCTGACGCATAATCGATTAAGTTAGTGTTAGTTGACCTTTTCGGCATGAAACCATGTTGATTCAAATTCAATATCTGTTTAAAATGGAAAAATAGTCGTTCGTGCACTATTGACTCCAATACCTTACCGGAAGCAGATAGTAAGGAAATAGGCCTGATGTAGGTTAATCGACACCTACTAATGAGCTGGTAGGCTACGAGCCTTCGAAGGACCTAGGACTGTAGAGATTACACCCAGTATTCGTGTACCCCAAGCTAGAAAAGGTCTGCAATGAATAATGAAAAAACCACTTACCGGTTTTCCGGAACGTCCAGTTTCCCTGTAGTGGCGTAGTTAACGTGATGGAGCCTTACGAAGTCTCCAGCACTTAATAAAACGTTTATTAAGGCGCACGGCGCGGAGACACTTAAATTTACTGCTTGCAGCCGAACACTCAGAAGCGTAACGTCAGATTTTAATTCGACCGTTTTGCATGTCAAATAGGGATGCGCCCAGTAATGTTATGTCGATGTCAATGTCGACATTTGTTCAATACTTCCGTCGGTTCCATCAGTTAGGCTTATGATTTTACATTACTATTGCAACTTAACCAGCAAGAAGTATCGAATACGGAACACATATGTATTTTTTCGTTATTATATTATATATTTCCGCCACGTCAGCATTCACAGAGAGAGTTTTTTTCTGTTATGAATAGCAAATGGCGAGACGAAGCGTCTCTGAATTTGATTAAAGACGAAATACTTATTTATTTAAAAATAGATTGTAAAGATGCTGTGCAATTGTTTAGTAGCGATACTAATTTGATGCCAATCACAAAAAGTAAAAAAAATGTATTTATACATAATAATAATAAAAAATAAATTGTACATTTTTTAATACTGTGTATTTTTTTTCCTACCTATAATAATCAATGTTCTTTATCTAATAAAAAATTGGCAACCCTAAATGTAACACAAAGAAATGTTTTTCTCGTGTATTTTTACACAACTACGACCCTACCTCACATGAATAATGAAAAAATTTAGTTTATATGAAGAAAAATACTATGCATAATTACTCTAGATCATACAAAATGTTAGAACTTTATATTTCACTCTTTTTTTTTCCTCGAACTGACTACGCTATTTACCATGCAAGGTCTTAACAGCTTCATCGGACTACCAAGGCGAGCGCACTCAGCCGATTTTATTTTGACAACTAGCTCAAGGGTGCGCGGCACACCTCGGCTTGGGCTGTTGCCTGATACATGCAATTCGCGACCTATGTGAGCTAACCTAAGCTAAGCTATCTATTCATACACTTGGTACACATATATGTTTCAACAACTCTTTTCTTCTTTAAACTTTCACTCTTATTAAAACCTTCTTATATGACTTACAACAGAACTTATAACGCGTATAAGGTAAATATTGTAGTTAGAATTTTCTCATACAATTGTCTTCTATTTTAGTTTTGGCAACCAGTCTTTTAGTAGGCTATTACTGCCATTGTCAATTGAGTAGCGATATTACAAGTTTCTTGATATAATTTCAATGAACTAACAAAGATGGCGGTCATCTTGTTAGAACTTTCCTGGGAGTTTTTGTGGCAAGTCAGAATCCATTCTCCGTGGTATTATTTCCGATCCACTTCACTTGTCCACAATAACCAAACTATATTACGTAAAGCACCACCAACATTACACAATATAGAGCTATTTGGAATTCCAAGATACTGCCAAAAACTCTATAGTTGTCTTTTTCAAATTTGTAGTTTTTACGAGGTAATTGATTGTTAACATTTTAATACGGTAAAAATATAAAGCGTTCTGGGACCTTTGATTATATACACGATATATACTTAAAGTATTTAACTGTATAATATACTGTAGTATATATTAGGTCTTTACCTATGAAATTGCCGTTTTGTGTGAAAAAATTTAAACGAATATTTTTCATGTATTTTTTATTTGTATTAATTGAAGTAATCACCCAGGCAATTAATGCATCTTTGCCAACGCGATGGCAGTTTATTGATGCCCTTCTTAAAGAAATCACCTGGACGGGAGGCAACAAATTCTTCAAAGGCATTTTGTACTGCCTCTCGGGTATTGAATTTTTTTCCCGCCAAGGAGTTATCCAAATTATCCAAAAAGTAGTAGTCTGTAGGCGCAAGGTCTGGTGAGTAGGGCGGATGACGGAGAACTTCCAACCCCAATTCTTGCAACTTGGAGACTGTCTGCTGTGCAATATGAGGTCACGCTTTGTGGTGCAGGAGCAGCAGAGACAAGCGATTAACCAATGCTGGTTGAAGATGTGCCAGCTTCTCCATCATTTTCTTCAGTTCTTCACAGTACACATCTGCAGTAATGCTCACCCCGTTTGGTAAGAAGCTGAATCACACCGGCGCTAGACCACCAAACAGTGACCATCACTTTTCTAGGGGTAAGTTTTCGTTTAGGGCATTGTTTAGGTGCTGAACCAGGATCCAACCAACTTGCTGAGCGCTTGCGGTTATCAAACAGAATCCATTTTTCATCGCAGGTAACAATGCGGTTCAAAATTCTTTCATTTGTGTGTCTGTTGAGCAGTGCAAGGCACGTCTCGACGCTTAATTCGCGCTGGCGATCATTGAGTTCGTGGGGCACCCATTTGTCAAGCTTTTTTGCCTTGCCAATTTGACGAAAATGGACCAATATTGTTTTGACGCTAACGTCGAAAGCTGCTGCTAGTTCAGCCGTAGATTGTATATCATCAGCTTCCGCAATCACCTTTAATTCGTCATTGTCGACCAAAGTCTTCGGAAGACCGCAAGGTTCATTTTTCAGGTCGAAATTCCGAGAACGGAAGTGAGCATACCAATAACAGGTGGTGCGTTGGTTTGTAATGTTAGCTCCGTAAACGTTGATGTTGCGTGCCGCTTGTGCCGCGTTGCTGCCACGACGGTACTCATATTCCATAATTACTCGAATTTTTAACGTATTCATGATGACAAAAAAGATTGAAATGCGATGAAAATGTAACACTAATCAATAAACAAATGACTACTATTGAAAAAAGAATTCCATGTATTTAAAATATAGTTAATTTGAAATTAGAATTCTTAGCCAAACAAAAATTATTTTGATTTGAAATGGCCAGTACTGCAGAACGGCAATTTCATAGGTAAATACCTATTATTTAAGAGTGGCCATTTTTATTCTCTGTCTATTTTATACTATTATAAAGAAGTAAGGTTTATATATTTATGGGGCTTGTAAATGAAACATTTATTCTATCAAAAGAAAATTAAATTCTCGTTAAACAGTATATACTATTTTTTAAATCAATTCTAATACTGTGACTGCCATGTAAAAAGTCGCAAATGAGTGTTATTTGATAATAACTAGATTTATTCAAATGCATAAACTCTTCAAAACCGATAAGTTTTACATTGAACTTGTTAATTAATGCTATGTGATAAATGTTAATTGTTAGTGAAAGTTACAAAATGGAAATAAATTATTCATCAACTATCATAAATTAATGTATAGAAAGTCATGCCTAGAAAATAATTATGAAGTTTTTAAATGTAATTATTCGGCAAAGCACAAAAAGGAAGTCAAATCAGCTACTACCGTGTGGTTGAGACATTGGTCTCTCTTTATCATTTTCATTTTCTTGGCATATTTTATTAGCATATTTAATTAGCAATATATCCCTTTACTTGCAAATCCGATAGCAGATATTTAGACCGGCTACCTGCCAGCACCGGAAGCGGTAGTAGCTACGGACTCCCCAAGACACGTATGTGTTTCAATTTTATATATACTTAACAGACTAAGAAATTTCAATAGCGCGATGTAGAATGTATTTCTAAAAGCCATTTTTCGAGTTCTAGAATCACAAAGGTTAAGACTATTAACATTAATCATATATAGAATTTAATATTACATATCATACTGGTATTCATTTCATTATTTGCTATGCAGTTCTTATATAGTTTGTAAGAAACTAATTTTATATTTTCTTATGGATGAATACCGTAGAGAGACGGAGATAGCAATAAAATTTCACTAACGTCAAACGGATTTTCCACAGTAACGTTAACATTTTGCTCTACATGTCTCTACCACCATTATTTTTATAGAAGATGCTAATGATTGCAGTCATAGAAAATTAATGTGATATTTTACGTTCAAGATACATTTTATTATATATACATTTATTATATTATGCATTTCAAATTATACTTAAATATTATAAAAAATATATATTTGCTCTACATTTTCCCTGATTCAATTTTAACACTGGCAATCAGCATTGAATAAAAAAATAATGGTGTATATAAACTTTGTAAATTGATTTCTTAATATATATTATTTTAACCATTATATAATACAATACAGTATATTTTATTTATAAGATTCAAATTGCATATCGGTAATGTGTATATTATTTTCATCTTGAAAGTGTTACTTTTAACATTATCATACAGTATTAATTAGTTTATTGTAGGTATTTTTGAAGTGAATTATTTTTTATCGTTTTTTGCCCGAATGTGCTTATTTAATAAAAAAAATGTTTTTATATTTTTAATAATTTGGTATCTCATTAGAAAATGTTGGCAACACTGACACGTTTACTAAAGAAAAAATCATGTTTCAGCAAATGGCGGCGACGTATTTTTGCGTATAATATGTTCTAAAATGTGGATTGAATAGTGTAGTAAACTTATATTGTGTAAAGAAAACATAGTTTGTACACAGCTTCAAGAAATACTTTAATTGTTGCCATCAAATTGTGAGTATTAATTGTTGCAATAATAATAAAATTATTTTCGGAATTTAAATAGAAACACTGACATACACTGATATGGTTTTTAGTGTAGCAATAAATACCTCGGTCAATGACCGTCAAAACAATACAAATTGTTACCGAAATCAAATCAGCTGCGGACACAAGTGGATATTTGTCTTGTTTATCAAACTAAAATAAAATGGGCAAACTAATAAATAGTCCTGCATAGTCGGAGTTACGAAAGTCCTAGCCACTGAATAATCGTGTCATGAATGTGTTCCAGTACGAATATCTAAAAGCATTTTGAAAAAAAGAAAACTATATCCGATGCATTCTAATAATTATTAGTTGCAATTGTTATCAAAGGAAAACCTACTTGTGTTGAAATCAAATTCGTTCAAAAATCTGCTGTCAGTATTAGTTTTTTTTTTTAAATTTATTAAGGGCAACAAACAATTGTACTCAAAAATACATGTAAACAATATTCCATAAAAAAAAACATAGTTCTTAGAGAACAATCCGCTCCGCCGCCCACGAATTGAATGAATAGAGTTCAAAACAGATGACACTATAAGTTTTCTATTAAATTGGATTAGATATTTATTTATTTATTGTATATTTGTTTATTGTAATGCAATACAATCTATTATTAAGTTATAGTATGCTGAAAATATTATTTATTCTCCAACTAAAGCCAATTTTAATATAATTATTAACACTACAATTGTTGCACAGAGGGAGGTGTTGCTTTCATATTTTACCATCATTCACATATTGATCCACCCTTTTGACATCAAAACCTGTTTAGTATGGCGACATCATTCTGAATATATACATACTATTTGTTGTCTAATAAAATGGTAACATTATACTATAATTGGTATTTTAAGATGTTTGTAATTCTTGAAAATTAAATCTCTTAATCTTCTTAATGTATAAGTTCTTATGAAATCTATACATAAAATGTAAGTGCTTGTTGTTTGTCCAAGCTAATATCTGAAACCACTGGACCAATCTTGACGAGACATACTGCTAGATAAAGTTCTCATCATCCGGGCTACATTTTTTAAATTGTATAATGGCATAGTGGCTACACTATGCCTGAATATAAGTACAGTACGGTCGAAAACAATGACAACTTCAATGAAGCAAAACTATCAACTGCCAGTTGCTATTTTCAAACCGATCATTGTCAACAATATCTTTGTATATTAAGACCCAATGTCATGCAAAATATAACCGTTTAAAATTATGAAACGGGATTGTAAGACTGTAGTCCGGTGACGCTGTTAACACCTTGCTGGGTCAATAGCGTAGTCAGTTCGAAAAAAAAAAAAATAGATTGTAAGATAAATTATTGCAGGTGGATAGGAATATTCCGAACCTAGGGAGGATGGGTCAGGGGCCCATCTTCCCATTGCACAGGTCCGGCAGACGGAGGAGACGGCCGGTGTGTACCCGGCTGTCTCCTAACTGGAGGGGGCCCGGCGGCGGCGCTTTCGCTACTGGGCCAACCGCTGGGGCGGCACGCTGAAATCTCTAGAGATCGCGTGCCGCCCCGACTATAGCGGCAGAGGTACACCGGGGGGTTTTTAGTCAGTAGGAGTCTGACATACTCTCACGCTGCCCCCGACGGCGTGAGGGTATCCAGGTAGGATTTTCCCCTCGTAAAAAAAAAAAAAAGGTGGATAGGAATAAGTAATAAAATACATTTCAATCATTTTAAGAAATGTCTGTCTGTCTGTTTGAATATACATCATTACTAAAGTACTCCGTTCATGATAAAACCTTTTCAAGATAATCATGAAGCCTAATTGAGTAACGTTTAGTCTTTGTTTCATTAAAATCTGTTCACTCTATCAAAAGTTATTGTAATTTTAATGACAGCGCAAATTAAGTACGAGAGAACAGTAGATAAGTAAATGGACAAATGGATGAATAGAAGTTTGTGTTTCATTTTTAATAGTAATTGCTTCTTTAGACCTTGATTTTTTGCGAAAAATTTATGTCCCAACTGGCGAATTATAGGTACTGCGAATGCAGCAAAACATAATCTTCTCCCTAATTTTGCGATTTTTTGCCAATCGTAATCTGAGAACCCTATTTTATTTTATTTTTTCAGGCTCATCAACAGATAACAAATTACACAAAATGTACATTAATAATAATAGTTTACAGAACTAAATTTGTTTTCCTATTAATGTTGGGCACAACATGTTAAAAATTATAGAAATAATTAAGAGTAACAAAAAAAAAAGGATTATGATAGTTACTAAATACATTTTACAATTTTCAGATTTGAATTGATTTCAGTGATAGATAGCTCATTTATCGAGGAAGGTTGTAGGTTATATATCATCACGCTAACACCAATAGGAGCCTAGGTCCGTTCCCTCGGCGTGGAGCCCTTGAGTATGCTGCTCGCGCGATACAGTGACACAAAATCTTACATCACTGCGACAACATTACACATATCACCTTCACACACGTGCACGCATACACGCTTACACATGTAGGTGGAAGGTTTTTTTTTCCCTTATCATACTGAAATAGTTTAGAATATTATCCTATACGAAATATATATAAGGGTTGTTGAGGTATGTATGCTTGGTACACATATATGTTTCAACAACTCATATATGTATGAATAGTTAGCTTAGGTTAGTTTACATAGGTCGCAAATTGCATGTATCAGGCAACAGCCAAAGCCGAGGTGTGCCGCGCACCCTTGAGCTAGTTGTCAAAATAAAATCGGCTGAGTGCCTTAAGCGCTCGCCTTAGTAGTCCGGTGAAGCTGTTAAGACCTCGCATGGTCAATAGCGTAGTCAGTTCGAAAAAAAAAAACCTATAGGAGAGGATCACCAATAAAGAATGTTTCAAAGTCTGGATTTTTTTCTTCTTAAGATCTTCCGCTGCGTGCTTCGATCAACAATAACTAGATAAAGGATCACGTAAAAATCGAAGCAGTTCGCGTAAATATATACTTATGTGTAGCTATATGTTTACCAAGAAAAGGAGAAAAAAAGTTTTAAAACTGTTTTAAGTTCAACCTAATTACAACCATAACACCTTGTAATAAAGTCACAAATGTTCAAAATATTATCTAATACTGACGATAAAACGAGCAAAGTAATAAATTAGTCCCCTCACAAATGACAAGATAACATAAACAACATTTAGTGTAAATTCAACCTTAACACGTAATGAATAAAGTACGTTTTCCCATTATTGTGCGTGTTTGTCTCTGGCGAGGCCAAACATTTGTATCTCATGTTTAAAATCGGTAATTTTGTTCTAAATTTGATATTATTAGTTAGTTTAAAGCTTAAAATATAACTTATTCAACATGTATTTAGCGAAAGTAAGATACTCCGGACGTTAAACTGCTTTTTCGGGTATTATTTTTGCATCTTTTGAATACACTGCGACATGTGAAACGGGCTTACATTGGCTGTGTTTCAAACAAACTAAACAAACTAAACATTTCAAGTGAGCTCTTATTTACCGAGACGTATTTTTCGCGCCGGCCCGTTATCTAGTTATTGTTGATCGAAGGCTGCGTGTGAGCGTTAGCACGAAGTGACTTTTCCACGCGGACGCAGTCGCGGTCTGAGGCTAGTCTAGAATGAAGTTGATACCCAAAAGGTACAGTGCAACGGGCTAAAAATATCAACTAATTTATGTTTCTTGTTTTTTAACTCGAACACCACACGTAATATCTAATTTTACTTAAAATTATTTTACAGACGATCATGTCAGGTTCTGAGAGTACTACAGAGGTTCAAGAATCAGCACCGAAATATCTAACAGCAGAGTTTAAAGATGGTGAGCGTTAATTAATTCGTATGGCGGTAGGGTTTTTACTAAGCTTGCTTGGTTAGCTACCACCCTCAAATTTAACTATCGCCCACTCTAGGCTTAGCGTGTTTACCATTTGAGACCACATAGTGACCAGAGATCTGTAACATCGCACTGCTCCCCGTGATTGCCCCAACTGAGTTCACTGTGCCGGATGTGTCTTCAAAATCAAATTCGAATATTATTTTTATAAACTGCAACTCCGTGAAATGTAAATGGAGTTATAACTTTTTTTTAAATTATTACTAACGTGGGTAAATCCTTTATGGATACGCCAACCTCCTGGTGGAGGGCGTGGGTTGTGTCCGACTCGCACGGACTAAAACCCCACGGTGTACCGACAGACCACAGACCGTAATTATTGGGGTGGCAAGGAATCGTACTCGCTACTCTAAATGATATTGGTATGGTAACGGTAATCTTTATTTTCTAGATTTCACTTTGCGTACTTGCCATAATGGTTTAGCGCGGCCATCAGCGCGCCGTGGAGATGGCGCGCTTTTTTTTTTCGCACTGACTACGCTATTGACCAAGCGAGGTCCTAACAGCTTCACCGGACTACAATGGCGCGTTTTTCGTTGTTTACTCGGGGTGTGTTCATTGTGTCAAACGCTAAAACCTATAAATAAATACCCCTTTTAAGACTCCCAGATCTAAGTAGTCCGGTAAAGCTGTTAAGACCTTGGTAGGTCAATAGCGTAGTCAGTTCGAAAAAAAAACCCAGATCTCAGTTGGAGGATGGTTCTACAGATGAGTGTTAACCCCTCAGATGATTTTTCATGAACCCCAGATATTTCGAGGCAGAGGGTGGAGCTTTTAAATGACTAGCCGATTTTTACAAATTATCATATCACTTTACTAAAACCTATAAAGTATAAAAAACAAAAACCACTGAAAGGTGACACTACACCATGTATAGATTGTTACCATTAGAATTATTTCTTCAACAGGATTTAACATTTTAGCTTTGATATATATATATTTTTTTAAATGTTTACATTTTCAGGTCAACTGCAAATTGTTGAAGTTACACCTTTTGATAAAGAAACGGTATGTGTTTTTTTACCCATAAATTAAACTAATATATTCAATCAACTAGGTCCGACTTATGCTTTTTTCTTGATTCAAATTTTCAATTCTTCAAGTTATTTTTTTTTCTTTTTGTAATTGTCTCTTTTAATTAAATGTAAACTTTTGACTTACCGTATTTAAAAACTTTATTGAAAGCCTATTCTTACTTAACCTATGATTCACTTATTACTTAATAATATTGAAACTTTACTGAATATTATTGACCTAGGTGGCATACATTGAATAAAGATAAGTCTTCCCGTATTATGACGGACAGGCTCCTGTTATTCTATAGGTTGTAATTTTTTTTTTAATGGCACCAATTTTTAACAGGTCGATTCCGTTATCTTACCGGATGAGAACTGCGATAGTGTAAATTCTCAACCAAAGTACATGCAAGTGAACACAAGCAAGGGTCTCATGCAATTGGACCTTCTTAACTTAACACTAGTGAGGTAAGAGATAACTTGAGATGATACGATAAACATGAGCCCCATAATCCATTGGAAATTTTATTTAATAGAACAATTGTTGGACTGTCCCTTGTATAGGTTATAAAAGTACATTAAACCACTGTACTGTCTAAAACTTTGAATAATAATAAATTATTTATTGTAAAATCCTAATTGTTATGTAAAATATATTTTTACATGAACCATGAAATTTACAACTTATGATGTCAAGAAATTTATAAAAAAAAGGTGTGTGTGCGATTCACACACAATAGAAGTGAAACTTCAGTAAATCGACAAAAGAATAAGATCAATATATATAACAAGGGTAGGATAATTACAAAGTTTATTTGTTTAAAAATGAATGTATTATTTAGCACAACAACATATGACAATACTCACAAACACTGTTAAATAATAACACACCACGCTGACTTCTTAGTAAAGCTGCAATACGCAGCCGCATACAGTGTACAGTAGTATTAGCTCACGTACTTTTCACATATACTAACACACGTTAAATGCTCAAATACAAGCAAGTATTAAACAGTGTGCAATATAAATACACACCGTCATTTGCTCTCTCGCTCTGGCTCACTAATTTTTGTATTAGTGTCTCTTACCTGTCGTTTTTTCCGTTGCATCCGGTTTGAAATGACAACGATTCTAAAGAAATTTCACTTCAAAAATTAAAACCATAATCCGATAGTTTGAGATCTGGCTCTTAAAAAATCAGCCGAAGAGTTAAATGACAGTTATTGGATTTATACTCATTCTTTTAAAAAAATGATGTATTTCTAAGTATATTCGAATACTTCGGTACATGTTATGTTACATTTATAATACTCACAACTAGTAGACTATGTACGAACTGAAACGTTCCAAACTAACGTATCATTTACTGGATATCTAGAAATGATACAAATTTAAACACGAGTGAGATAGAAACATAAGAGAGAGCGAGAGTCAGATATACATGATTAGTCTGTTATGTTGGCAGGTGTGAGGGTGACGAGGAATCTTATCAAGTGGTGACGAATGCAGAGTCATTAGACGGTGACGTCACAGAGGGCACCACCGTCACTTGCGTGCTGCAGTCCAGCGATAATGAAACTGAAGGTACTATCTGAGAACCTTACTTAGCCCACAGAACGTATTATCTATGTGTTATATGCGACTTTGTAACTTTGTAAGGGGTGTCGAATAACATCATAAGACTTGAGACACCCAAGCCAACCTCACCTGCACGTGGTGCACTCGGCCGAGTAACGAACGAGGCAATGGCGAAAGAAGGGTGGTAGGGTTCTACAGCCTGACTGGGTCGCAACCACCATGTATATGGCGAAAAAGCCCGTCATAGTGATTCGCTTCTGCGGGTCGCGTTTCGGGATCAGCCTGTGCATATCCAGCTGTTCGCAGGCCGGCATGACAGCGGCGACCGGCGACGGATAGTGGGTTACTCGGTGGTCGCCATTGTTTTTGGATCGTACAGTGCTTACCATCAGGCATAGTGCAGTCATATTTTGCACAATAAAACTATAAACTACAAATATACTATAAACTAAAAAATACAATAAAAAAAAACATAATTTATTTTTTGGTTAAATGTAAAAGTTGTGCGCGGTACTGAACACTGCTTCTTAAGTTATTATATTTGGTGGAACCCTAAATAAAACATCCTTAAGACACTACTTATAACATCATCTAGTGAACGCCTCATCGAAGTCTGTCCAACCGTTTCTGAGATCAGCTGGAACAGACAGACAGATACATTATGTATTTGTACCCTTTTATTCATCTATCTATACATATAAGAATATATAAATGTAACGTGTACATACTTTTAGGATTTTCGTGAACAAAATTGTTGCAAGTGTCCAGGAATAATTAATAAAACACATTTCAATCGTTTTTAGAAATGTCTGTCTGTCTGTCAGTCTCTGTGTTTGTATGAACACGCATCACTGCTAAAGTTATGAGTTCACAATAAACTCACACCAAGACAACACATCTTCTAGAGTAACTTAGCCTTTGTTTCATTATAATCGGTCCACTCTATCAAAAGTTATTGTAATTTTAATGATACGAGTGAAGTCGCGGGCACAGCTAGTAAATAATATGAATATGACTTTCTTTATATACACTTCTATGCCTTAACTGTTCAGCCTGACGTCAAGTAATTTTACACAGATATTATCAACGGCACAGAATAAGACATAGGATATCTTTTATCTAGAATTTTTTTTTATATCATAGTTGGCAAACGAACAGGTAGGTCATCTGATGTTAAGTGATCACCACCGTCCATAGACACTTGCAACACCAGAGGAGTCGCAAGTACGTTGCCAGCCTGTGTTTGGGAGAAGGAGAAGGGGGAGGGGAGTTGGGTATCTGGCGCTCTCAGTGACCGACTGAAACGCAAGAATGCAAGCACTGTTACTTCTGTCGGTGTGTCTGTGGGTCGGGTGGTAGTACCCCGAGTGAGCCGACCCATTCATTCTGAAACCAGTAGTAGCTTCAGCGTGGCTCTAACACCTACTGAACACATATCTACACCTATTTTGTTGTTCCAAAGAAAATGTGAAAAAAATGAGTATAGATTTTAATAAAAATAACAATCAATAGTTTAACAATAAGTCTATAGTACAGCCGTTTAGTCAATAGTAATTGTCTGGTCAATAGTTTAAATTGTTGCCTTGCAATATTTTATTATATATCTATCTAGGAAGTGATATTGCAAAAAATCCATTCCAAATGTTATTTAACTCGATTTTTGCATTTTTTAATTTTTTTTTTACACGCAACACAGTTAATAATCTTCTTACACAATCTTTTTAAAATCTTGTCTATGGTTATTGTTGACATATTCCACAATGTTGCCAGAGTCACGTGGATTGTATGTCATAATACCAAACGAAGAGAAGTCAATGCGAGATTTGAACAAGTCTATTGACCCAAAATCAAGGTGGAATGTCAATGTCATACATTTCTTTTAATTTACCACGGTCACTGGACATGAGTCATTTAAGCCGTCGTTGTAGTAACATTTTTTAAGTATTACGTTCGTTTTTTCGTTTCGACTCTTGGTTCGCACCTTTTGTTCTCTTATCGTTTGTTTTATGATTGTTAGGAGCTATTAATTTACTTAAGTATTTGTTCCGTAGTTTTGTTATCTGTAATAATCTATATGTTGGCACAAATCTTTTTGTTTTTATATTACTTTATCGTTTATGAGAGAGTGCATGGAGGCTGGGGTTTTGGGAATAAAAACAAAGAAGGTGAAAATCTCATTCAAGCTGCAGTTGCTTTTGACCTTGCCATAGCTAACACTTTTTTCCAAAAAAGAGACCAGCACTTAATCTCATACAATAGTGGTAATCACACTACCCAAATTGATTATTTCCTCTTACGAAGAAATAATATTAAAATAGTGCAAGATTGCAAGGTTCTGCCTGGAGAGATATTAGCTACTCAACATCGTCTATTAGTGTTAGATTTAAAAATAAATTTAAAACTTGCTGGAAATCAGGCGAATGCTCCACCGAAAATTAAATGGTATCTAATAGAGAAAGATGAGTATGTGAAAGAATTTAGAACAAAAGTTGTTAATAAAATGATAGAAATGGAAAATATGGAAGCGAAAACTGTTAATGAATGTTGGAATGAAATGGCAACATGTGTAAGGAACGTAGCAAAGGATGTTTTTGGTGTAACGAAAGGAAGAGGAAAGATAGATAAGGATACTTGGTGGTGGAACGAAGACGTACAAAAGGCTTTGAAAGAAAAAAAAACTGCTTTCAATGAATGGAAATGTATTGAAGACCAAGATAGTACGATTAAAGAAAATAAGAGAATAATGTATGTAGAATGTAGAAGAAATGCAAAAAGGGCAGTTGCTATTGCTAGAGCTAAAGTACAAGATGATTTGTACCAATCACTAGAGAGCTCACAAACACAAAAATATTTGTATCGATTAGCAAAAGTAAGAGAAAATAATACAAGAGATATTACACACGTTAAATGTATAAAAGACGATGGAGGAAAAGTTTTGATGAATGATGAGGACATAAAGAGTCGTTGGAAGAAATATTTTGAAAGACTGATGAATGAAGAAAATGACAGGACCGGAGAGTTAGAGACCGTACCGTCAAATTTAGGCGTTGTACAAGAAATAAGTGAGGATGAAGTAAGAAAAGCTGTGAATGGTATGAAAAACGGAAAAGCCGTTGGGCCAGATGGCATACCGGTTGAAGTATGGAAGTTTTTAAAAGTAGATGGGTGGATGTGGCTGACTTTATTTTTTAATAAGATATTGCTAGAGGAAGCGATCCCAAATGAATGGCGCGATAGCGTAATAGTGCCTATCTTTAAGAATAAGGGTGATGTGCAGGACTGTAACAATTATCGAGGAATAAAGCTGATGTCACACAGTATGAA
>MU159420.1:19261-32702 GCA_015888305.1 Antheraea pernyi | reverse complement strand
GGGGGCGCGGGGGGCCGGGGGGCCGGCACCACGCTGCAGTGCGCGCGCTGCCCATACAGAGCCGGCTCTCACACACAGGTATATATATATCTATATATCTTTTTTAGTATATACTGTTATATTGGAGACAGTGTTTTTAAATTTCCCCACTACGATCGACAGACCCGTAACCACAACACGACTGTGTTTAGCCGCTGCGGGAGATATAAGAAATGTGTAGTGTGGGAGGAGACGTCTGACGATCAACTTCGCTTCTGCACACACGCCGCGACCTCCCTCGGGATAACCTCCAATTTAGATTAGATCTCCGGAATAAAGCCCTTGAGCATGCTCCTAGCGCGATACAGTGACTCTGCATTCACTATTACATTAAACAAATGTCTACCTTCACACGTTACGTATACAGGTTCTTTGGGTTCTGCGAGGGTTCTTTTTTATTTTTCAGTTTTAGTTAGCCTTAGTCATAAAATAATACTCAAAAACATGTAAAATCTCGTGCGACACATACATGCTTCATTAAATTAGATATACATGTAGGTTATAGTTCGTGTGGTTAGTTTAGTCCGATTCGCATTGTTATATTCAAGATAACATCCCAAACCCAGTTTCGGCCACTTTGGTATCCTTGAGTCTTGTTACCATTCAGCCGAGTGCCCTAATCACTCGCCTTAAAAACCCGATGAAGCTGTGAAGTCCCGTCAGGTCAATAATCCTTTGTGTGCGGAAGAAGATTGGGCGATCAACTTCGATCCCGCATACCCACTGTGACCCCCTTCGATTTTGAATTCGATTCTTATAGATCGGTAGCTCTGATCGATCTATTCTTGTGGCTACTTTGTAATATTTTGTAATTGTTAAATATATCAAAGGCCGCTAAGTTCGACGTTAAACTCGACGATTTAAAAAAAACTCGATTTAATCCTCCATTCGTAATTTATGATTGACAATGGCGACTGTTACACCTGCGTTAATAAAAAATAATTAACAGCTACATTTTATTTTTTTTGTGTTTCTCATAGTATTTTAAACCGCGGTCTGACTAATTAGATAATTATACTTATGATTTTGTTTCAGCTGATGCGGCACGTTCAACATATACACGTGAAAGAGACAGGTATAGATTATTCTTATATTATTCTTATAATTATACTTTTGGAGAATCCAATCTTTGGGTGTTTTTGGGGCATCTCAGAATTCATAGTCCGTGGTATTATTTCCCATCCACTGCACTCGTGCAGAATAACTGAACTATATTACGTGAAACACCACCAATATTACAAAATATAAAAGACACTACATGAGCAACCAAGATCCCGCTAAAAATCCCAATTATATCATTACATAGTATAAAACAAAGTCCCCTACCGAGTCTGTCTGTCTGTCTGTTCGCGATAAACTCAAAAACTACTGAACGGATTTTTATGCGGTTTTCACCAGTCGATAAAGTGATTCTTGAGGAAGGTTTTAGTATATCATTTGTCAAGGATTTTTGTATAATCAGGGCGGGACAACGTATGCCGGGCCCGCTAGTATTTTATATATTAACAAATTCATAATCAGGTATTTAATTTTTTGATCGGTAAAATACATGTTTGAAGAACAACTCTGATTTTGGGTAATCAATAAATGGGAGCGAATTCTGTTAATTGAATCCTAGACTCTATATTCTTTGTATATTTATGTTATCTTCTTTGAAACAGTACCATATATAACCGACATTAGCGCCAAGTAGCGCAATGTAGCAGTCGTATTCGACAGCGCCTTGTTAAAACTTGGCTAGTTGGCTTATTTTTGACAACTGCCCCGTCAATCCGCCCGTATCCAAGCAACATATAACTATTTCTTTTTCACCACCGATATTGAGAATATGCCATCTTACTTACACATTTCATCTAAGACAGTGTGGCGTTACGATATAACTCTACGTATGTGTGCGTTATCGCGCCATTCGTTTTGTCAAAGTACCTACAGCTTTTTACTTATAATATCATTGTGTTATTATAGTAACAATGCAGTCCTTGTGGCAACCAAATGTGTGTAAAAACTATATGATACTACTTACTAATATTACTAGCGGGCTGGGCAGACGTTGTCCCACCCTGATTATAAAAAAATCCTTGACAGATTATATACCAAAACGTTCCTCATGTATCACTGTACCTACTGGTGAAAACCGCATGAAAATCCGTTCAGTAGGTTACATATAAATTTATAGCTACCACTTTTTCGTTTCATAAAATACAATATGCTTATCTGAAGAATAATATACACTAAGAAGTCTTATTAATTAAAATAATGTGCTATAGATTTCACCGTCTCTCTTTCACCCCGTCTCTTTGTATTTCAAATACATTAAGAATATACTATCTCATTCTCTCACAACCTAAAACCTATATATACATTTATAGCTAACTCTTTTGTCATTTCATAATACCCAATTAACACCGTCACCAAAGAAGTTTCACTTTTAAAAGAAAAAGCTTATCAGAAGAATAATATACACTAACCAGTCTTGTTAATCCATCCTTTCCTCTCCTTGTATATATTTCAAATACATTAAGAATATATTATCTCATTCTCTCACAGCCTAAAACCTATATACACATTTATAGCTAACTCTTTTTCGTTTCATAATATCCAATTAACACCGTCACCAAAGAAGTTTCACTTAAGAAAAAAAACTTATCAGAAGAATAATATACACTAACAAGTCTTGTTAATCCATCCTTCCCTCTCCTTGTATATATTTCAAATACATTAAGAATATACTATCTCATTCTCTCAGAGCCTAAAACCTATATACACATTTATAGCTAACTCTTTTTCATTTCATAATATCCAATTAACACCGTCACCAAAGAAGTTTCACTTAAGAAAAAAAACTTATCAGAAGAATAATATACACTAACAAGTCTTGTTAATCTCTGCAGTCACGCAGGCGGTAAACTAATGATTTATCTTAGCAATTTCACTTTTTTAACGGTATTTATGAAGTTCAAATCTCGAATCAATAATACAGCGTGCTCGATTCCCAAAAGAAACAAGCTCTCGACGTTTCTTAAAATTAATTAAGTAATTGTATTTCATTAGTAGTTCATTAGAGAGAACCTGATAAGTTTACATAGTAATTAAAATCAAAAATGGGTGTGTACTTATGACCACACTTTAAAAGTAATAACTGATGCATAAATACGTGCACATTACTACATATAGATTTAACAATTTTCATATTTAATTAAACCATTATTACATTTAAATACGCACAATATCAATATTGTAAAAAGTAAATCTTTGAAATACTACACTGATTAATTATACACGAAACATAACTAAACACTATTTTATGACTATAATGCGAAATAATAAAAAGTCAATGTTGTCAAAGAATTCTGATTCTAAAGTAAATACAGAAAAAACGACAGAGGTGTAATTGTTTTTACTGGCATTCGTAATAGTACAAAAGACGGTGCAAAAGATAACTTTTAGTTCCACTACACAATATTGTTCCACTAAGAAGACCGCCCAACAGATTTAGTATGTCTGGCAAATAGACAAATATTTCAAAACACTCTTTAAGGGGAAACAACTCAATCGCACCGCCTCAGAGACACCTGCTGAGACTCCACAACGGTAATATGTATAAAAAATATACACCTACTATTCTAAATACGTACAGAGTATATTATTAACTAGCTGATGCACTCAGCTTCTTTCACTTAAAAGTAATTTAACTTTTAATTGTAATCTCGTCATTGTTACTTGATTTCTATAACTCTATTATCGATTTCGATTCACTTATATGTAAAATTATATTATTACCGCTCAGGCAATCTACTAGCACAAATGTGATCAAAGTCAGAGTTATATTAGATTAGATATAAGATTTTTAAGCTAAATGATATGTGTATAAAAGGTGTATGTGTTAGGATGACAGCCGATAAAGGAGAGTGGAAGAAGAAAACATATTGTGCTGATCTTACTGAGGTGATATAAGGATGAAAAGATGATGATAACATTAGCTCATTCTCTCACAGCCTAAAACCTATATACACATTTATAGCTAACTCTTTTTCGTTTCATAATATACAATTAACACCGTCACCAATGAAGTTTCACTTATAAAAGAAAAAGCTTATCAGAAGAATAATATACACTAACGAGTCCTGTTAATCCATCCTTCCCTCTCCTTGTATATATTTCAAATACATTAAGAATATACTATCTTATTCTCTCACAGCCTAAAACCTATATATACGTTTATAGCTATCGCTTTTTTCGGTTCACTCCGTGCCAAATGCAGTTTTATTTGAAAAACTTAACGAAGTTTTATAACTAAGTTATTTATGTTAAACTACCACGTTCCAGTTGAAACGATTCACCTGAACACTGAGGAGGTGGAGGCTGCCGATATCCTCGTCTGCGGAGCCTGTGGGTTTGAATCCAGCTCTAAAGCTGTCTTCAGGTTACATATAGAGGACGAACACGGAGCGGCCACTTGCTGAGGGTAATGAGACACTAATACAGTTTTTTTCAGGCACTGATTCGAGACTACTTTTGAAGGAAAACTTGTTTACGCACGCTTGACTTGGGGAGTAAGCTGGCGAATGCGAGACGAGAGCGTTACGAAAACGTGTGATTGGATGACGGGAACGGATGTTGAGAGGGAGATGTAATGTTAGTGAAGATAGAGGGAGAGAGAGTTACGTTTCGTATTACCAATAAAAACCCATAATAAATTAAAATATTTATAGAAAATCAATATATTGTACATTATACATACATACAATCAACCCGATTTTCATAACCGAAAATGAAAATACAAGAATGTTGCAAGATAAATCTCTTTTTAAAAAATAATGACACAATTAAAAAAACACAATAAGTTAACTTAAAAAAAATAGGGCTATTAATAACTTTATTTTCTTTTTAATTCATCCTTATCGATATCCATCACTTTTCCGTTTGTGTCGAAAATAAACACCGTATAAAAAACCAATGCGAAGCCACGGGGAACTACTAGTCCTGTACAAGACACAAACGCAAAAAAAAGTCATCATGTTAGACACTTGTTTAATTTTTTTGCTCTTGTTTCAGATTCACAGTACAACGAATCAACAAACAGACGGACTGTTTGTCTGAAGTGTTAAAAGAATTGAAGTTGTATGTGAAACTTAGTGATATAAGCTTCGATCAACAATAACTAGATAAAGGGTCACGTACAAATCGAAGCTAAAACCCGTCTGCGTAAGTATATACTTATGTGTAGCTATTTGTTTACTAAGAAAAGGAGATAAAATGTTCTAAAACAGTTTTAAGTTCAACCTAATTACAACCATAACACCTTGTAATAAAGTCACAAACGATCAAAGTAATAAATTACGCCCCTCACAAATGAAAAGATAACATAAACAGCATTTAGTATGAATTCAACCTTAACACGTAATGAATAAAGTACGTTTTCCCGTTATTGTGCGTGTTTGTGTCTGGTGAGGCCAAACATTTGTATCACATGTTTAAAATCGGTAATTTTCTTAAAAATTTGATATTTGTTAGTTTAAAGCTTAAAATATAACTTATTCAACATATATTTAGCGAAAGTAAGATACTCCGGCCGTTGAATTGCTTTTTCGGGTATTATTTTTGTATCTTTTGAATACACTGCGGCATGTGAAACGTGCTTACATTGGCTGTGTTTCAAACAAAATAAGGGCTCACATTTCAAGTGAGCTGTTATTTACCGAGACGTATATTTCGCGCCGACCCGATATCTAGTTATTGTTGATCGAAGGATATAAGTGATACCGTGTCAGTGATTTGTGTGTTATAATGGAAGATCTCCTCATGTCTGAAGAAGTCTACGCCAGTTTGAAGACAGTTGTCTTCTTGTATAGTGGCAACGGAAATAGGTACAAAATTATTTTTAATATCATGTAGTTATATTACGTTCCGTGCTAAGATATTATATATTACATAAGCCTGACATGTTCTTTAGATCATTTGATATTTTGACATATTGTTTTTGAAGAGAAAACTTCTTTAGCCGTGTTGAGCGGTATTTTTGGCAGGAGATCAATTTATAATTTCGTGTCATGACATGCTGGTAAGCGTGACCGATCGTATTGCGCTTGCGCGGCTTTCGACAGACTATCGAAGCGTATCATTACAGCCTATGTACGTCTAATATCGATATTTTGTATTGAGATTGTGCCACTCATCACGTGTTTGATTATTTAATAAACTCTATAAGAATGTGTATAATTATTGCTCCGAGTGCCAATGGATGTGAAAACCAGACTTTTCCATTGTTTGACTGCAAGAATTTTCCGAACTGTTTACGGTATTGGGCTGAAGGATCTTCACCGGACTACATCATGTATTATTATATAATATTATGTTACAACAACATACATCACGTGGCATGAGTAACTGTTTCGTTTTCAAGAGTTATCAAATCATGTACCACTGGTGGTACCCGTGACCTAAAAGTCGTTTAACTTGTACCATAGGTGGCACACATAGCCTAAATATCAATTTTAACAAGTACCACCGATGATGGCTCACATGGTCTAAAGATCAAGTTTAACATGTGGTGTAGTGGTGCCACAAGACGTGTTGACAGTATCTTTATGGGCCAAAGTGAACTCTAATGTATATCAACAAATATAGTACAAGACGGTTCAGTGCAGAAGTTCAGGTTTATAGAGAAAAGAATGGAAAAGTTATTACTTGTTCGTTGTCTGGCACCGGCTTTACACTGTGTAGGAATGGAGAAAATGATAATAAATATTTCTTTGATAATACAATCATGTAATGAAATATAACGATAACTAAATAATCAATCAATCTGTCAGTTCTGTCAATATTTTTGAAGATTTCTCTACCAATCTTCTATCTCACTCACTAGCTTTTATGAGTAGACTTTTTATTCCAAATTGTGTACTTTTCCATACAATTTGTCAAATTAGTTCTTACATACAAACTTTGTCCTGATAATTACAAACAAGACACAAAAGAATTAGCCGAATAAGTGTACGCATTCTGGAATAATACTTTTACATTACATACATAGGACAATCGATTACTATTTATATAATTGAAATTCATTAGTAACCAGTTTGTGTTACAAGACATGTTTTGTAATTAAAAACTTACACAAATAGTTTAATATATCTATCCCTTTTACTCTTATTTAGATTATGTAAGCGGGAGAGTGTTATCACTAATTTACATGTGTTGTGACTTGCATTTGAAATTCATTGCATAGTTTGGACTTGACTTTTTTATAGTAAAAAAATACACACCTGGCATGATTGAAGACTAGTTATTATGTGAAATTAATATAAAAATTATATATGGGTATAAATAGTAAAGTTTATATGCGTAGAGAAGTATTGATTATATTTTAATGGCTTTAAATTTGGACATATTTTTAGGACATTCAACTAATACTAAAAATAGTTTATTATTAAATTCTTCCTAGTAACACAAACGGACATGATTCAAAAGGATTTTATATAATTAATTTTGATGTGGAAAACAATTTTGAGTTGTACAATTTCATTGGCTCATAGAACTCCTAATCGACCAATAGGAAAGTCTTACTTTATAACATAATATTGCTGGTATTGGTTGATCCACACTATGCAGTGAAATTATAGTACCATAGTTGACTCTTGCTGATAAATTTCGATATAAACTGACAACATATTTTACTATAGTTGAAAAATCTTTTCTTTCCTCTTTTAATAAGTGAACTCACCTCCTCAAATTATTATCTTTTGTTGATTTTGGAACATGTCTTTCTGAGGCCAGCCATTTCACTATGAAGGGTCGGTTTTAATGGTACATATATTTAGTTTTTGTATGCTTAATTAAGGCATAGTATTAAATGAAAACATATAAAATAATATGTACTCTAAACATTAATTTGTTGCATTTATCACAGTAACTTTGTATATTGACCAACTAAGTTTGTTAATAAAATTCTCGTTTAAAATGGTTTTGTTATTTCAAAATCCCAGTTATGATTTTTGCGTAAGTTTATAAGCATTTTTCAACAGTTAATAATTATCTATACATTATTGGAATGTAAGTGTTACATTTTTAAAAGGTGCCTTAAAAGGCACAACACAAAGCTAAAGCGAACAACATCGCTTTCGTTGAAAATTGGCAGTTTCATTTTAAATTTATTTGGATAAATTCTTTCATGATGTGTCAAAATTACATATTTATGGACGCAAATCATACATCGATATCGAAACACCTAACGTCGACGATGTATCATTCTAAAACCTCAGCGATCCAGGTGGATCCCCGAGGGTTTACGAAAGACTGGACGAAGAGGTCTAAGTTGGCGTGACAAAAAAATGGGGGTTCACAATTCGTAAACGGGGGTCCACTTAAATCTATCCACTTTCTAAAGGTTACAAAATTTTTTGTTTTTGAATTCTATTTCACGAAATAATAATTATTTATGTTCGTTTAAATGGTCCTTTCATCATACTTATTTTTGTTAATTTTTTTTTTAAACTATCGACAAAAGAGTGATATATCGTTCATAAATATCGACGATGTTACGTCATCGATATTTTATATGAGCGATGTAGTATCGCTATACATTTTGAACGTTTCGACCAATAAGAGACTAGTGATTCGAGTTTTTGTCGGGATCTTGCAATGTAATGTAGTGGATTTTATATCTTACTAGGTAACCCGCGCAAACCTAACGCGTCTGTTAGTCAGTAACGTGAATAATTTCGTTTGGTTTGATATACGAACTACCGTTGAATCATTTGGATATTGTCCATATTAAAATCGCGAATTAAAATTGAGAGGGCGGGGGGGTTAGGAAGATAAAGATTTGGGGTTATGTATTTTTTGATGGCAAATAAATAAAATGCAAAAAAGAAAAAGTGTCATAAAAATTGAAAAAAGCTAGAGACATAAAATATACTTTACGACCTGTTCTCATATTTGCCAAATATAGATTTAAAATCTCATAAAAATCAGTCAAGCCGTTTCGGAGGAGTTCAAACACTAACACCGTTACACGAGATTTTTATATATTAGATTTATTGTTATTTGGCTCTATATTGTGTAATATTGGTGGTGTTTTACGTAATATAGTTTAATTATTGTGCATAAGTGAAGTGGATCGGAAATAGTACCACGGAGCATGAATTCTGAGATGCCCGAAAAACTCCCTGGAAATTTCTAACAAGAGATTTTTATTATAATTATTATATAATATATTATATTATATAATTATTATATAATATATTATATTATAATTTATTTTATTTTTTATTTCTGTAATTGTATACTGATTGATATATACAACAATTGGCTGGAAAAGAATGCGTGCAGGTTCTTTTAACACCGTAGGTTTTTTTTTAATAGAACAGACGGGTCACCCGATGGTAAGTGATAACCACCGTCTATAGACACTAGCAACACCGGGAGAGTCAAGTGTGTTGCCGGCCTTTAAAAAGAGTGTAAGCTCGTTTCTTGAAGGTTTGCAATTCATAATTGTTTGGAAATACCGCCGCTGGGAGTCGAATCCACAAGGTCGAAATACGAGGCAGAAACGACATTGAAAACCTCACCGTGGAAGACCTCCACTCATCCAGGTGTTGTGGATGAATTTTAGCATTGAGAAAGGATTGGAAATTTAACCAATAAGATGGATGAAGGGTTTGAAATTTTGTATGAAAATGAATTTAGATTTATCAAATTTAGTCTTATCAAATCACGTTAGAAAGTAAAAACGGCGTGTTTCAGTTTTTTTTTTTTCAAATTATCTATACACATACCTAATAAGAATGTGAATATAACGTGTCTGTACTTTTCCGATTACGTGAAATAAATTGTTGCCGGTGTCTAGGCATAAGGAATAAAATGAATACATTTCAATCATTTGTAGCTACCGAGTATGTCATCCTCTTTGGCAGACTGGCTTAAACTTTTGTATATATTGTCAATAGAACGTCGTGCAAACAAATGAACGATCGCGACTCTATAAACGTCTTATATTGGCATATTAATAAACGGTCTATTTTACGCACTCCGAGTATTATTATTACGCGGTCCGTATCAGTCTAGAATAATATTATAGTAGAGAGCCCGAAGCTCCTACACATTTTTAGAAATGTCAGTCTCTCTATCTGTTTGTATGAACACGCATCACTGCTAAAGTTCATGATAAAACCTCACCGAGAAAATCATAAAGAAAATCGGTTCATTCTATCAAAAGTTATTATAATTTTAATGACGACGCGACTTAATTACGAGAGGAAAGTAGATATATAAATGGACTTAATACATTCAGATGGCTTATTAATCACTGTTTCTTTACATTACGTTCCACGCGGACGGAGTCGCGGGCACAGCTAGTCTTTTATAAAAATACAAACGAAGATGCCAATTTTATACTATAAATAAATCAAACAAAATAGTTAAGTATAGATGGATTTAATATTTAAACATAGCGCTTTGTTACAATATTCTCAAGGACATTTCCGCTCCAGCTGTCCCTTGCCACCTTCATCGTACTCCTGCGAAGATATCCACATCTGCTGGAACGAGCCTATCGAAGCCAGGATCGATCCACCTGGAAATTACACACCATATTGTGGAATTAATTGTGAATTTAAGCGCCATGTCAAGTGGGTTTTGGTGTCAAAAGGCTATTATAGAGTAGATCGATAAGTGAAAGATGGTGATGTCTTAAAATGAACTCACACTCGCATGTACTCGGGTCTCATTACGTTTCCCGTAACCTCGGTGATCGCATAGTTAAAGTTATTCGATATATTTTTGCAAACTCACACTAAGCACACTGGTGGTAGTTTTGACGTATATAAACGCCTTATTAATTTCTTTTATTTGCAGCACTAACAAGATTTACTTACACAAGGATAGTCCATAACATGTATTATTGAATTGAATAAAGTATTTTTTATTTTGATATTTTTTTTAATTTCATTTTTTAATTTCGCGCGTGTTTGCGGCTGTGGACGTGTGGTTGCGGATGATGTGGGGTTGCGGGTGATGTGTGGACGTGTGGTTACAGGTGGCGTATGGTTGCGAGAGGTGTGGGGGCGTGTGGTTGGGAGTTGTATGTGGGCTTGTGGTTGCGGGTGACGTGTGGTTGCAGGTGATGTGTGGTTGTGGGGGCGTGTGGTTGGGAGTTGTATGTGGGCTTGTGGTTGCGGGTGACGTGTGGTTGCAGGTGATGTGTGGTTGTGGGGGCGTGTGGTTGGGAGTTGTATGTGGGCTTGTGGTTGCGGGTGACGTGTGGTTGCAGGTGATGTGTGGTTTTTCAAATGAATTGAACCTCACAGCGACAAATAGAGTGATCAATCAAGCGACGATAATAAAAGATGTATACTCTATTTAGCTATACGATTTAATAAAATAGCAATAACTAATGAAACCTACACTTTTGAGAGACAATTAGTACGAAATTTTAATCTAGTGCTTTAATATATTCTAACGAATCTTAAATTTATTACTACTCGTCAAGAGGGCTTCACTAAATTTCCTTAACAAATTTCAGCTTTCGTTACGTATGTCACGAACTAACTTAAGTTATTTAAATCAATCAGCTCGCTACAAGCCGTCGACGAGCACTCCGAACTTCGCCTATAACTTTGGTACTTTCGTCTCGTTTTTTAAATGTGGGTAAAGTCAGTGCTAATGGTCTAACTAATGGTTTAGTTAGTAAGAAAGATGACGCAATAAACCTCATAGTATAGTGTAAAGACATTATATTACTATCTACAGACAACGTATGAAAACTAAGCATGTAATTACTAACACATGTTACTACTAAATCAACTAAGCAAGAGTCAGATGTTACTTTTACATGCAGTCAAATTATGATTGCCTCAAAAAAGAAAGTTAACTCCGGTTTATTGACTAAACAATTTGTAGTGGTAATGCTGACAACGATTTTTGTATTAAAGTACGACGTAGTTAGCTACAGCCCCCACTCGAGTCAGTCGTTGTAGAGCCTCCGTCGCTAACCCATGTCTACTTTTACAAAGCAATAAATATTAAATATTAGTGGTATATTTTGGAGTATTATTTTCTCCACCCTACACTCGCACATCAGGGACACGAGTACAAGATAATAACCCCCTACACACTAAACACTCAAACAAACATAAGCTAGATTTAGTAGAAAACCGATACAATTTCAATACTATTTGTACTGCAATATACCGGGCGACTGATTGAACACTCGCAATATTCAAAACCAAGATACATTCATGGTCACATTTAACCTATAAAATAATTATATTAAAACAAATACAGACTAATAAACAACAAAGAGCACCTTAGTTAAAGTTTATTCTAAGACTTTTGAAAGTATGGTTACATACCTAGATTCAATGACAGCTAGCGAAACCATCGGGATCACGATCCGGAGATAATATCCTTATAAGTTGTATGGAAATATTGTCATTTTTAGACCTAAAAGCTTTAAACTTATTTTTAGGCTGTTGATTCGATATAAATAAATATGACATTCAAAATTTTACCCTCAAGAGTGTAAAATAACGATAGGAAATAAGGAATGTAAGTTTGTATAGAAATATGTAAGGTAAATGAGCTCATTTATCGAGGAAGGCTATATATCATTACGCTTAGACCAATAAGAGCGGAGCACCAATGAAGAATGTTTCAAAATCGTTTTTTTTTTCCTTCCGAGACCTTTAGCTGCGTGTTATTTAGCCCAAAGTTATTATTCGACGAGGATGCAGTCGCGAGCAGAAACTAGTTATACATATTTTAATAATTGTTCAAAATGCTGAGTGCTTCACGTAATACATGGAATCATAGCTATGTATTTACAAAAATTAACAATGAGTTGGTGGTCGTTGACCCCAAGTTCTTGCACGCGCCTAACTGAGCCTCTTGCACTGATACTGTCCTGCCAATCGTCCGTATGTATAAGTTTAAATATTAAGCACCTATTTGTTTTTGATTTCAAATGATAATCGTGTACTGAGTACCATCCGTATCAATATTGCGAGTGTTCAACCAGTCACCTTGTATAATATTGGGAATTCGGTTTCTTAATTCTAACCTCCCAATACTGAATGATGTAAATACTGGAAACTATAACAAACTGGTCGTCCCATGTTATAGGCTAACTAATCAATCAAATCGAGTTATTTGCCGGCTCTTTTAAATGAGTGGGTTGTTTGTCCGAACCGGTGGTAGTATGTTGCGTTCATAAGCGCCTTCTCAAGGCCTAAATGGAATAGTTTTTTTGATTTTGACAAGTACCACCGCTCTCTGAACACAATTGCCCAGAATGATCTTTAAATATGTCATTATATTAGGTTTAACATCGAGACAACTTAAGGATAAGTAAATGTCCATTTTTTATTTCTAATTTGTTTTGTATTATACTTTTGGCTATTACCAGTTT
>MU159420.1:0-19131 GCA_015888305.1 Antheraea pernyi | reverse complement strand
AAACACAGGCTGGCAACGCACTTGCGACTCCTCTGGTGTTCTATGGACGGTGGTGATCACTTAACATCAGGTGACCCACCTGTTCGTTTGCCTCCTATAATATAAAAAAAAAAATCCATGAGGCTACAGTATACTTGACAGGTTTTTAATAATAAATTCTAATATTAACTGTTACATGTTACACAGTAAAACTGACATTTATGCCGTCACGAAAAACGGCATGACGCTCTCTTATGCCGTCATGTGACCTTTACTTCTGTTCCTCTGTGTGAGTCGCGTACCATTTCTTGACAGATTTTTGATTATTAGTTTTAACTTAAATGTTTTTTGGGCCGTCATATGACAGCCATCTTTTTTTTCGCTATCCACTTATCTGTGTAATATACTCTGTGAGGTGTTACCGAGATGAGAAGGAGATAGGGTGTCGTCTCGGTGAGCTTGAACCTCTCTGGGCCGAAGTCCTGGTGGTACCCGCCCGGGAACTCGTAGTGTATGCCCGGAGCGATGGCGGCAGTGCGTTCGTCGTACGCAGTCTCCGATACCTCAAGAGATTATCATAAACCACGTCTATTACTTCAACCTCAGTGTGCGTTAACATTAAAAAAAAAAAACCTTATGAACGGTAAAATAGGTTCAGTGTATAAAAACTCAAAATAAGGCCATAAGGCATTTTATTCCAGTTAACCAGTGGTACTTTTATCAACGATACAAGTTATTATAGGTACAGCAAATATACAATTTGAGAATTAAAAAACAAATACACAACTACACTTTAAAAAAATCTTACCTACTGTCTACACGTTAACATGACATAAATTATATTTGCTCTAATATAACCTCTTTTCTTTCTTTTTCTTGTTTTGGCTCCCGCAGAAGCATTTGCCAGTGTCAATGTTTTATTTTAATGGAGATTACAACATATTTTACACAATAAGTGTCATGTGAATAATTTCAATATTCCAACAAGATGGTGTCTCTCTTGTTAGAACTTTGTAGGGAGTTTTGGTGGCATCTCAGAATTCATGGTCCATGGAATTATTTTCTATTCACTTCACTTATGCACAATAAACAAACTATATTACATAAAACACCACCAATTTTACATAATATAGAGTCAAGTAACACGAAATTATGAATAAAATATAAAATCCAGCCAAAAACTCATATAACCTCTTTAATTTGCGCCTTGATAAGTCGAAAAAATTTTTAGTTCCCTTCCCTTTAAGTCTCAGAATCGCCTTCGCTCGAAATTTCTCCTATTTATAAGTGGAATTACTCAACGGCTTCCTAAAAGCCATTTTGGTACACATCCCCCATCTTTACTCGAAAAAATCGGACCTCTGTATGTCGAGCATAGCAATGTTTGATTTTAAAACCAAAACAGACAAAAAAAACGTTACCCACTTTAAGAATTTGCGAACAATGTTAACTGAATATCAGTAAGAGTGTGTCTTAACTTGTACAAGTCGAATATTGTCTAACAGAACCCGTTTAAGTCTAAAACTTTATCACTAGATATTTTAAAACGAAATCCTCTGCCACATCTGTCTCTCTGTCAGTTTTCAACAGTAGATAAAGTGAGTTACGAGGAAGATTGAGGTATATATAATAATTTGTCAAAGTTTTTTTTGAAGTGAAACTTCTTTATCGACATAGGGAGGAATTTTATGTAAAAACGTATGTAACGTTTTTTGGTTACGCGCAATGTTTATTTCTACAAGTGCGCTCACAAGGATCAGATTCCGTGGAATGTAAACAATATATTTCATATTTCAGTTATCATAAGCCATTAATTTCAAAAATATATAATAACGATAACAATAATAGTAATAATTCTATTATAATTAATGAAATATAATTGATGAAATGCTATTATAATCTTAGTAACAATAAGGTAAAATAATTGAATCATTTGTATCCATGTTTATAATAATAAAAACCTTTTGCTTAAACTTTATCTAATTTAGCTTAATTTAACCAATTTCTGTAAAGTTGTAAATATAGTAGATCATTTTTCGAAAAATGATGTCATAAAGAAGTTTCACTTCTTACGTGTGTACACTGATACACGCACGTATTTTTTATACTATTCAGACGGTATAGCGTCCGCCGGGCTCGTTAGTAACTCATATATTTGAGCATCGCATTGAAGTTCGACTTATATAGGTTCTACTGTTATTTTTAATATACTCAACTTTATATACATTCTGTCAACGCCAATTAGTACAAAAATCAAGACATTTTTTAATTTATTATTGAACTAGCTTTTGCTCGCGGCTTTGTTCGCATTACCTTACTGTATTTCTCACAACGTGTATGCAAAATGTCATGACGTTTGGTTGAGTAGTTACTGTGTGCAAACATAACAAACAAACACACTTTCGTATTTACGACATTAATAAGCATACCGGTAAAGATCTTTATTAAATAACTACATTGATAGACACTCTTTGGAGAAAGAATTTATTTATGTGTCCTTTTAAATGTAACTCACTCAGGGAATTTCTTTATATGGGTAACTAACTCACTTGTGTCTTTAAGTAACTCACTTGTGTCTTTAAGTAACTCACTTGTGCAATTTTCAACGAGCTATAGTCCTCGTCATACTATTTAATCGCTCTGAAGTATATGCGCAGAACATAAATTTAGATATCAGAGGGATGGGATATGATAAGTCGCAGAAAGAGGAGCAGGCTCACTATTGCAGTACAGTCGCAAACAGAATAGTTTTGTTGTTGTTAATTACTTGTTATTGCTATTTTCGTTCTTTACTTTTTCTAGTTTATATTTGTCATTATTAGAAGACGCACCCACTTCAAAAAAATGATGTTAACAACGCCCTTATTTATTTATTATGAATGTATTTTATTTACAATTACACATATATGCTACAAGATATATGCCACAGATAGAAACAAATACTGCATAATGGAGATCATTCAATTAAAGTACGCGATTACCCAAAACTCACCAATAAATGTTATTTGGATTTAATTATAATTGACAAATACATGATGTGGCGAACTGTTAATATTCAAGCTTTGTATATTATTCGGTTAATATTGTCCATCTCTAGTTTTTACTGTTGTTTTATTATCTCACTAATTATTAAATTTTTATTATCTGTTCATTTTTATCTCTAATCTTTTGCAAATATGCTAAATGTATAATATCGAAACAAAGATTAATAAATTTCAATTTTAAATTCCTATATTAATATTTTGAATTTGTTTTGTATTCACTTTTTGACTGTACTATGCGCAAAGCCGAATTCAAATCAATATTCAGAGCGGCCAAAACATTTGACTCGGACTATACTAATTTGTGTAAATACTTTGAATGGTAACTGCTTCGTGTAATATTTAAACAAGTGCATCACTTGTGCAAGATTACTCAACAAATTGCTAATTTATAGAATCTCTTTGAACGGGAAACTCATTTAGGTGAATCCCTAAAGAAGTGACTCATTTGTGCAATTACTTCAAACGAGTAACTCACTTGTGTAATTTATTTAAATGAGTTACTCACCTGTGCAACGCAGTGACAAAAGTCCTCGTACTGTCTTTTGAGCATGTACTGCTGCCAGGAGTTGGTCAGTCCGGCTGGTAGTGTCTTCAGGGTGTAGCGTGCTCTCTCTCGCTCTCTGACCACCTCCTTACTCTATTAATCAAGGTATTTACATTACTACTACACTGGTGAACATGGCAACACTCTTAGACTATAAATGGGAAATTGAGTTTTTAATGGCTTTAATATTTTATTAATAATCGCTTCGCTATATGTTTTGTAATACTAATGGTGTTTTACGTGACATAATTTCGCTATTGTGCACAAATTAAGTTGATGGGTAATAATACCAAGGAGTATAATTTTTTTTTTATATTGTAGCTCAGCAACTTGACTGCACTGTGCCTGATGGTGGGCACAGTACAATCCAAAAACAATGGCGACTACCGAGAGATGCGTTATCACTCGTCAGTCGCCGCTGTCATGCCGGCCTGCGTGAGCGAACAACCCCCCTCCGTATCCAGAGGTGACCAGTGTTAATCATCTCACCGGTACTCGACCCACGGCGAAAGTCACTACTGGATATGCATGAACTGATCCCGAAACGCGACGCGCATAACGAATCACTATTACGGGCTTTTTCGCTACATGCATGGTGGTCGCGACCCAGTCAGGCTTTAAACCCTACCACCCTGCAATTCTGATAAGTCACACAGGTTTGTAGCTGGTAGAGCCACGCTGAAGCTATTACTGGTTTGTGCATGAATGGGTCGGCTCGCCCGCGTTACTACCACCCGACACACAGAAAACCGACGTGAAGAAACAGTGCTTGCATTGTTGCGCTTCGTTCGGTCAGTGAGAGCGCCGGAGACCCATCTCCCCTCCCCTTCCACTTTCCCTTCCCCCCCCCCCCCCCCAAGTGTCCATGGATGGGGGTAATCACTTAACATCAGATGACCCACCTGTTCGTTAGCCCCATATGATATATAAAAAAAAATAGCCCTACCACCATGTTATGGTTATGTCACCATGTTTACTTTTAAGGAAATTTCCTGCTCATTTGCGAGAATTCGAAACTACATCAGGCCACAATTAAATACTGGGTTTACTAAACAGGCAGCAGAATTTTTTGATACATTCCACCAGGACAAACAGTTAGTAGAATATAAAACATAGTGTTAACGCTGAACTGTCATTACTCTAGTGTCCAAGGATAGTTATCTAACTGAAATTATGCAGGACTATAATTTTACTTAGTCACTGTAACATATTGTTAACTGTGTCCGATTGCTAACTCGGAGGGGTGCTGACAAATAATAGAATAATCTCACTTGAATACTGTATATTGGTAGCATCTGTATATGCAGACTGGAGAGCATATGCTTCGCTTGTGCTACAAGATGATCACCGCCCACTGGAGACCTTGCAGCTGCACTCACCAGGGCATATCTTGACCAGAAAGGAATGAGCTTTAAGGCTTTATTATTTTATTACTATATTAACACAAGTTAAACCGCTGGCGAAAGCTAGTAAAATACATTTTAAAAAGACTATAACATGGACGCCTATTCTTGCAAATGTGGTCAGAGTAAGTACATTACATGGCATCTGGCACGGAAAGAATTGAGTACTCGCTGTCAGGCATCATTCTTAAGAGGTCAAGTACCATGTTACTCCCAGCTTTTTATAATGTGTATGTACCACCAGTACTTTGTGAGAGCATTCAATGGACACTGTCGTCTAAAGAAATATTTGTACAACATCGGTGTTCAAAGATTCCAGATTTTTTGACAGTGTGGGTGAAACACCTAAACAGCTCTTGTGTGAATGTCATCCACTGAAGCCTACACGTTAAACAGCTCTTGTGTGAATGTCATCCACTGAAGCCTACACGTAACCCAATTCTGGGGAAGGACGTATTGCTCCCGGACGAGGTACAGATGCTGTCAACTAAAAAATTTCTTCAGTTCTTTAACGCTTTAGGACTAGACACTCCCTGTCTTTAGTAATGTGGAGCCATCACAATACGAGTAGATCATTATTGATCGCTGTGATGCAGGACTAAGGCCTGCATAGCCACGCGTTAGAATAATAATAATGTACCACCAGTAACTACCGTGTTTAAGATGGGTCAGGCTTCGATATCCAATTACCAACCCCTATACCCCAAAACCTAGGATCCTAGGATTCCCCTTTGATTTTTTATTCAATACATTTTACTATTTTATACCTTTTCCCATAGTTAAATACTTATCCTGATAGGGTTCATACAACACGTTTTCTTTTCCCATCTTGCTCTATTCTTTTATCCGTCCACTTTTACACACATTCTTTTAAATAACTTCTTTGTCCGCTATTTATAAAAAAAAAACTTACCCATCTATAACTGGGACAGCTGAGGTTTGACTGGCACCGGCATCGATGACCAATGCTGTGGACTTGCCGTTGGCAAAAGCTGCCAGAACAGCATTCTTGACCAAAAAGAATGCTGGAGCCTGGTACTTCTCGAAGAGGAGTTCTGCTAGTTTCTCCCTAGCTGGTCGTGAAGTCCACACTGCCTCCGTGAAGAGTGCAGGATGGTGTTCAGATGGGGACCGTATCACCTACATTATTTAAATGAATTGTGGTCTAAGATGATAAAAACGCTAAATCTAGTAGGGAGTGGCACTCAAGTGAACTTGCCGGAAAACACCAACAGGTGCTTGGTAACAGATTTTCAACTTATTGGTGATAACTAGCCAGGTGGTATTAGAAAAATGCTGATATGACCACTATGTATTCCTTCACGGAGATCTCCCGACTCAGTCATCCTAATTCCATCAACTGAGTCAATTCTTTTATTTCAAAGTAATATAGTGAAGTCACTGCTCTGTTCCTTCTGGTAGTAAGCATTGTATAGTTAAATTCTGATCAACAGTGGTTCACAATTCATGACTGTTATCACTGTGTTGCAAACTATAACACCTAAGAGCCCGTCCAGATGAGGCGATTGCGTCCATATACCGCGTTTTACGCGCGTTTCTACCCTAGCACACGTCGCATACGCTGGGATACGTCGTACGGATACACAACTGACGACTGTGTCGACTCGCCACTGACTCGCGCGTAGTTCTGAACGCAGCAATGGGGCCTTACTATCTCGACTCGTGCGACGCTCGAGCCGAGAGTCTCACTCATTGCACGCGTTTTACGCGCGAGTTAGGAAACGCGCCGCACCATCCCTACGGGGTATATGTAGCTCGAGTACGCGCGAGTCGACTCGCGCGTAAAACGCTTCATCTGGACAGGCTCTAAGATTTTTATTTTAGTATTAGCGAAAGGCCCTGGATTCCCATGGATGCAGTTTATTAATGTGGAATTTTGGGACTCTGATATTTATAGTTTATCAAAATTATAGAAGGTAAGGTACAAAAGTCATTACACAAACATTTTTCTTTATTGCAGGTAATTTTTAACCTGTAATATCCTCTAAGACACTCATTGAAATGACATATTGTGTGGACAGTTTTGATCCAAATTATGTACTTACTCAACATAACTAGAGTATTCAATTAGATAAGAATTAATAATATACTAGTGCAAAAAATTAAGGGAAGAATAAAATCCATTTTTTTTTTTGCGATTTTTCGAATGGATGTGTTAAAACTTAAAAATAGTCGTATCCATAGCTATATCCATCCGTATCGGTTTTCTTTTTGGCCTCCATGGACTTAGAATTTTTATTCCGATATATTCATCATACGAACCAGCCAAATTATTCATTTAGCTTTAATTTGCATTTTTTAATCTTTAATACGTCCATTTCTTGCTGACATTTCAGACTTTGAATAGAAAAGGATCATTTTGTCTTGGACTGTCGATATCTCAGTAAGGAATAAATGCACAAAAAAATTGATAATCACTTTTGGCAATTCTCTACAAATATGACACATACATGGACTTCTCTCTTCTAGAAGAAATGCTCTAAACGGCAGTGAAAACTGAATCAAAATCCACACTGTAATTTACAAGAACTAAAAGAACATATTATTAGTAAACAAGAAAAGCATTTTTTTTTATAACATTTATAAATGCTTACACTTCCTAGTAAATGTTCTAAAAGTTTTTATTTGAATTTTCGTAGGTGGTAGTAACCATGTAGGTGCACGGCGTGGTACACGCGCGAGTCGTGAACAGTCGTTAACGCTACGTGTACCACCGGTAGTACACTTTATACTTGATCTTTAGGCCATGTGTACCACCGGTAGTACATGTGTTGAAAACGAAAGAATGACTTATGTCGTGTATGATGTTGTTACGCAATATTGTATGACAATACGTATAAATCATATATTTTTTGCTAAAATATCATATGGCTTCAAGGACATGTCAGGCAAAATTGGCACTGATCATGTTAAAGGAAAAAGGTTTGGTGGATTGTTTAAAAATGGCCAGCAATCGGAGATCATCCAATTAAATCAGCTCATTTTTTAAAGTCATGTGCTTCCTTTCTTTAACAATAAGTTTGATATCAATCCAGGCTTAATGCTTTATAATCATAAAGCATATACCAGATGAAAGGTTAGACACTCGCAGTATTCTATGATATGACACTTCATGGTCACATTTAACACATAAAATAATAATATCAAAACAAATACTAATAGGCAACATAGAGAACCTTAGGTAAAGTTTGTTCCAAGAATTTCAAAAGTATGGGTCATAATTTAAATAAACCAAGGTTGAATGACCGGCGATAAAGCTTGAGAGCAGCGACCCGGAGTTCATAACCTTCGATGATAAAATGAACAATAAACCCTTTTGTTTGTTCAAACTTCGAAAAATTATCCTTTGTTAGTTGGTTGGCATCACTTTCACTTCACCCGACGGTCATTGACACTGTGCTTTAACATAGACGCTTAGAAGATTGAGTATAAATTTTGTATGTTTCTAGATAATTAGGTCAAACATTAAGCATCTATTTTTTTAAATTGATTTAGGACTAGAATCGAGTGTAGGGTGTCTTCCACAAATATTGCTACTGTCTAAACATTCACCTGGTATAACTGTGATTATAAACAAGAATTACGATAAGAGCAAAAAAAGATAACCTTAGCATAGCAGTAGTCAAGCATCCTCTCGAACAAATCCCAATTGTCAATCTGTCCATCTTTCATGTATGTCTGTATCTCCATCCCAGGTCTGGGTACATGTAGTTCTGTCACATCTATGTAGTGTCTTAGCTCGTTACCTGCTTTAGTTCCTGTAACAATGGTTTTATGTCTGTATGTGTTAAAACCTCTATTATCTCGATGTTGTCAGCGAGGCTGTCATTTTATATAATAAAATGACATATATTTAAATTTGTTTAAAAAATAATTATGTCATTCTTGCAATGTCTTCTGAGCTTGTTTTTACAAGATCTTTTTAATATATAAGTTCTTTCTGTATTGATATTAATATATTACTAATATTACTTTATCAGTATGAGACCTAAAACAATACCTTATGATGTTGTGTATTAGGTACACACAATTAATAATAATAAAATAAATAAATTCAGCCTGTAGAAGACCCACTGCATAAGCCTCTTCCCGAAGGAAGGTATAGACGTAATCACCACACCAGCCCACGATGTATTGGCGATTTCAAACTCTGAGAAATCCACGGTTCTATATTTTTCCCACATACAGTAGTACTACAAGAACATTTCTCAGGTTCAGGTTTCCTCGCGGTGTTTTCCTTCACCGTTAGCCGATAGTGTTACCAATTTTGTTACAAAATTTGTTGGTATATGCCGGAGTTTGAACCTGCGGACATCGAAATAATATTCCACGGGTCAAACCACTAGGCCACCACAACATCAACTCAACACACAATTATTAAGTACTCTTAGCAACTGAGCAAGAAAGAGAGAGTGAGAAAGTCAGTCATATGGAGGGACATAACACTATTTCTTTATGTGATCAAAATAAACAAATATATACAGTCTATACCTACACATCAAAATAAAGATATAAGGAACCTTCAATAATGGGAATCCCTGCACCAGCACAGGTTTTTGTTTGTTATACAATCCAAAAACAACAACAACTACAGAAATATTTACAATACTTCACCATTCATTTGGCTTATGTAGCTCTCCACAGCTATATAAGAGTGGCACTGTGACAGGTTTATCACAATGTGTACAGTGACCATGTTTCAATCGGATGTTGGACCATTTTTTATGCTTATATACAATGTGTTTTTGTGGCATCCCAGGAGACAAGCTCCGTGGTATTATTTTCCATCCACTTCACTTATGCACAATAACCAAACTATATTACGTAAAATGCCATTGATATTACAAAATATAGAGTAAAATAACACAAGATTACAGATAAACTAAGGTCCCAATAAAAACTCCTTTTCCCTATTTTATTAGACCATATATTATTATTCAGAGTTACTATTTACAAAAACAAGTGTTGTCCCTATTTTTTTACTGTAATTGATATTATGTATTAGTTATTCTTATATTTATTACTAGGTGGGCCCTGACTTTGCATGGAACATAATGCGAAAAACAGTGTTTCATGTCTTAGATATTATTTATAAATTATATAATATCCTGTTTCCATATGAATTGTATTTACCGACCTACTCTTTTCTCGTATTTAACTCAAACAGTCATTCAAATTACAATAATATTTGATAGAGTGAACCTATTTTAATGAAACGAAGACTAAATGTTACTCAAATATATGCTCTACGATTTTATTGTAAACGCAGTACTTTACCAGTGATGCATGTTCAAACAAGCAACCAGACATTTCTATAAATGATTCAATTGTATTTTATTACTTATTCCTATAAACCAGCTACAATTTTGTTCTAAAAATTTAAAAAATACAAACACTTTAAGTCTACATTTTTATTATATGTATAGATTATGCATATCGAATTTTACAAACCCTACACAATATAGTCCCACATTCATTGTAAGGTCATTGTTAGATTATTGTAATAAAATTTATTACCGCTTTGGGTGACATTCCCATCAGGAACCTTTTCTTCAGATTCTGGAATGTGCGTCGCCGGGCCAACGCCAACCACTGCCGGAATATCAGCCTTAGGGGTATCTTCTTGTGCATAACCGACGCGTATTGTGTGATGACCTGGATCAAACACTAGTGCACCTATCTCATCGCCGCCGTATAACATGCCGTTCGGGCCACTCATGTCGTATTTATTTCAGTTATCATGTAAAAATAATTATTTTATGATGTTTTTTCGCTTGTTTACGCTTTTGTCAAATGTCAAACTGAGGTATGAGGTTATGAATGGGGATGGGAAACTTTAACTCAGAGCGTAAACAAACATGTTAATAAAACTTTTCGTTGGAATCGATACAATGCATATATATCGATTCACAATTAGCAATGGACACATCGATAATGATAATAATTGTTTATTAATGTAATATAATATTTAATCTTAATATGGTTACCTTTTATTTTACTTAAATTAGTTCGTTTCAAGTCCCCAATAATGGTTGTAAAGCCAATTTTATTTTAAGTATATTTCTTTATACTAATAAGAAAAAATTATATACTAGCTGTTAGATATAGTTAACAGAACACATCGTGCGAAATTCAAAGAAGAGATTGGTCTTTGATTATAGCAACTTGAAAACATTTAGATTTTGACTATATTCAAGAAATTGATCTACCAGTATTAGATTTTTATTTAAATTTATTAAGGTCAACAAACAAGTGTACTCAAAAATACATGTAAACTATATTCCCTAAAAAAAAAACATAGCTCTTAGAGAACAATCCGCTCCGCCACCCATGGAGTAAGTATATAGATAACTTATGGGCAGTTTCATAATAATACTAGAAGTTACTAATAGTTCAGGTTCATCTAAACTTTTAGAATAACACTCAAATTATAATTTCATATAACATTGTATTTTTACATATTAAAAATCAATAGAATAAGAGGTATATATTTAAAATAAGAAACATATTATTTAATTGAATTTTATTATATTTATGCTCTACAACATCGAGATACATTGTTTTATTCTTTATGTTAACACCAAGAATCATGACATAATTAAATTTGATAACTACAAATATATAACCAACTTGAAAACATAATGTATTGCTTGATGGTTTTTAATAATTCATGCACAGTATAAAAATGTTTATATAAAAAGGTGTACACTTACAATCCATAGACAGTGTATATATTATATAATGTTACAAATTATATGTAAATAAAATACAAAAGTAAAAGTCGAGGTTTAGACTATAGAACGATTGTATAGGAACTGCAATCAAAGGCTAGGTCATTTTATAGCATAAGAATAATTATCATTATAAAAACAGTACATTAAGTACGAAAGATAATTACCTAATAAGGTAAAATATTTTATCAAATTATTGTAATATACAATCGTTTACATAAATAGATTCAATCATACATTTACGTATAAAAAGATCTCTCAATTTCGTTATAGATATAACAATTATGTTTATATAACTTACTACTAAAAATGTAAAAAGCCGGTTTGGAATAATAATAAAAGTGCTTCCTCTTTCCTTAAAACGATTACAAATGATTTTTCCTATCAGGTATAATAAAAGGTATCTTTTTAGAGGTGTATATACATATATGATATAAAGTTGTGGATGATCAGTAAATTTTATCAATAATTCCGTAAAAATAGTACAAGTCTACGAATAATACCGTTTGGAGACAAATTAATTTAAAGCAGAATAGGCTAAATATCATACAAATTCAATTCGAATAATAACTCCCTTGATTACCTATCTCTAAAAAATCCTTAATATTCTTTTCAGTCAAAGCCTAATCTTAAGTTTTGCCATTTGGCTTGTAATTATCAAATATGAATAGAATAGGTTTATAATAATAGATCATAATTTGTTATTTTCGCTTTACTTTCTTTTCTGTCATGTTGTTTGATAGATATTTTTAATGAATTTATTAATATTACTTAACACAAACAACTCACCATTTCTAAACAATTTTATAGACGAATTCTATTTCCTCCTATTTAGATGCATACTATAACAAATGAATATCTGACATCGAGGATTTATATTATTGACAGTAATAATAATATATTTTAATAATTAGATTGTTGTGAAAGTGTTAAAATGAAATAATATTGTATAATTTAAATCGAAGTTAACTAAAAAGTATAGTCTTCACCAATCTTTTTGGTCGCTCTGAGTATAGCTTTAAGTTCGGGCTTGCGCATCATATACTTAGTTAAAAGTTGAATACAAAACAAAGTTAAAATATTATTATTTTATAATAATCTACAATCGGCATTTCTTAGTCAATAAATTGTTTTGATGTTATACATTTAATGTAATACGTATTGATACCCCAACTTGTGTTCTGCGTAGCTATGTTCCAAAAAGTTTGAATACGTTTTTGTTTACATTGATATCTTGATCATTGTTAGTAGTAATAAAAGTATTTGTTGATATAGGCCTAATTACTACATACTGATAACCTGTTGACTACTTTTTTTTTAATTTTATTTTTGGCAATCAATCTTTTAGATTATTATAATCTTTAGTATTACAAGTACTTCTTCTATTTTATTTTTGACAACCAGTCTTCTAGTAGACTATTACTGCCATTGTCAAGTGAGTATCAATATTACAAGTTTCTCGATATAATTACAATGAACTAACAAGATGGTGACCATCTTGTTAGAACTTTCTATGGAGTTTTTGTGGCATTTCAGAATTCATGGTCCGTGGTATTATTTTCTCACTTATGCACAATAAACAAACTATGTTGCATAAAACATCACCAATTTTACACAATATAGAGTTAAGTGACACAAAATTATGAATAAATAAAAAATAAAATCCACTACATGACAAAAATCCCGTCAAAAACTCCTAAAATACAAATTGATATCCCAACGTGTGTTCTGCGTAGCTACGTTCCAAAGAGTTTGTATATGTCCTTGTGTATAATTGATGTCTTGATCATTGTTAGTTATGAGAAAAAGTATTTGCAGATATAGGCCTAATTGCTACACACTGATAACCTTTGGACTACTTATGTTCTGTTAGAGAACATAATAAAACACCTTATCCTTCAATACAGTATGTTCTAATTTCTAACACTTATTTTAAAATATTACATTTTACAATATTCCTATAGATCATTTCAAGTCTATAATAACCTATTTAGGTTAACACCGTGCACAATAGACACGTTAGATTTTAAAGTATGCTATGTATATGATTTTAAAAGTTCAGAAATTTCTGTGACTATACTGTGAATGAAAAAAATTACTAATGTGCAAATATAATGTAAGAATGTATATGCAATTATATTAATATGATTATACTATATTACATTAAGTCTATAACTATTACTATACCACAGATAAACATCAAAAATATTGTTTAGATCAAATACATCATAAAACTATGTACCTTAAAAGTATAAGTTATTTTTTTTGTCTTAGATGTTTTTGACATAATTCTGGCACGTAAATCACAGAAGTGTAGCGTTGATAAATACATAGGCTTAGATCTTTTACAAGAAAATATTGTCAAAACCTTTATTTTTTCATTTTTGAAAGTAACAGTTGATGAATTCATGCCTGAACACTTTAGATTAAGTTTACATCAAATGATCGAATTATCGGAATCATTGCCGTACATTGTTTTTTTTAAAATTAAGTTTAGCAATAGACACTAGTTTTATCTTTAATTAATGTGATATCGATGCCAATAATTAATTATAAAACAATATTTCTTGTGTATACTCCCGTTTTTTTTACAGAAGACATGTGTATATAGAAATACTTAGAAGGCAAAATCCTATATTAATCCAAAATTTGACCCAAATCGTTAGAGCCGTTTTCCAGTTACACGAAATAAATTAATACACTACAATTGATCATTTAAAGTTATAAGTGACAAGGCTGAGAGGCGAAAGATATCGGATGGGAATATTGAAATTATACTACAAACTTGAAAGTAACAAAAGCTATATTTAATGCGATAGCATAAACCCTAACAAAAGCTTTTTTTCGCACGCGATTCTAAATAAAAGTCAAAAATTAAAAGCTCTTAACAGGCTCACATTAGAGTGAATGCACGTCTATTTGAGAACTAAATGTAAAATAAAGAATGAAAAGATGGAAGTTGTTGTACAATACAATATACAATTTAAGGGTAAACTTCAGCTAGTATAGGGTTATACCCATTATTATTATATACATTAGTAATACTGTTAAATACTTGCTAAGCCCGCGTCGCGTTGCTTTGCCCCAGTTATACACGTCGAATAAAAATTATGATAAAATATTTGGTACTATGGGGTAATGAGTTTGCCCAAAAACTGTCGATGTAAAGAACGGAAAATTAAATTTCAAAGGAAATTCTAAATTAAAAGGTGGCGCCATCTAAGAAATATCTATTGATCCTACAATTTTCTGTCAACAAACTAATTTAAAGCGCCATCTGTTTGAGATTGACGAAACTTACAATTAATAACAATAATCAACATCGATAATCATTTAATTAGCAATTAAACATTATTGAGGCCATTAATCGAAATATAAATTATCCTATCTCTCAAATTGGACCAAATTATACACACTAGCGGGCCCGGCGGACTTTGTTCTGCCGTGATAATAAAAAAACCTTGATAAATTATATACCTAAACCTTCCCCACGAATCACTTTATTTATTGGTGAAAAATCACATGAAAATCCGTTTAGTAGTTTTTGAGTTTATCGCGTACATACAGACAGACAGACAGACTCGGTAGGGGACTTTGTTTTGTAATGATGAAATGCCAACGTTTCATGGAGGTCGGTTGAGTAGTTTCGGAGTTCATTGTGGACAAACATGACACTGGATTATTATACCCGGTGACTGTTTAGACAGTAACAATATTTCTGGAGGCCATTTTGAACTCGATTCTCGTTGTAAATCAATTTTTTTTAAAATAGGCGCTTAATATCTAACCTAATGATCTAGAAAATATAAAAATTATACACAATCCTCCACGCGTCTATGTTAAAGCACAGTGTCAATGACCGTCGCGTGGTTACACTTTCATTCGAAAAGGAACGTGGGAACGACAGGAACATAACAAATGGGTTCATTGCCCGTTTTATTATCGAAAGTTATTAGCTTTTGGCACCGGTCATTGCATCTAGGTTTATTACGATTGAGTTTATACTTTTGAAAGTCTTAGAACAAACTTTAACATTGGTTTTCTTTGTTGTTTATTACTATTTGTTTTGATATTATTATTTTATATGTTGAATGTGACCATGAAATATCATATCCTAGAATACTGTGAGTGTCTAAACAGTCACCTGGTATATTTAGAATGTGAATGTGTTTGTTTGTTTGTTACGTTTTCAACCGCACGATATAAAATTTTGTACACACATACACACACTCCCAGGCGTACCGAGACGGCTCAATCTTTTGTTCATTTTTTTTTTAAAATTTACGTCGTTTAATCCGCGAAAGTCAATTGTCTAATGAAATGACAAAGAAATCACCACGAGGCGCAAGCGCAGAGTATTTGGCGGCATTTATCAAAGAACGAGTGACCGACAAAACAATTTGAATCTTACGGTTATACAGATAGGGTTGCAAATGTTTTTGAGTATTTTGAAATATTGCAAAGTATGTGTTTTGCGTCGCCACATCTCACCATGTCAACAATCAGGTTTACTCTCGGCTATAGATGTTTCACATCAAAAATCAAAATAATAAACAACGCATACGAAGTAGGTATCAGCTAGTAGAGAATAAACGCAATGAGTTCACTGCAGACGACAGCCGAGACTGAAAGCATTCATGAGAGGAGGAGCAGCCCCAAGTCCCCCATCACCATCAGCCATTCCGGCCAGGAACTTGCGACCAGTACAGTCTCTGCATGTACAGTTATCCGTCAGCGTGCATAGACCACGTGCAGTCGCTATAGCCTCCCACTTAATCTGTTCATCAACAGTGCCACATCCTCGGAGTAAGTTCTGTAAAGCATCCATCGCATCAGCGTTGAAGAAACTCACTGCAGGGCCATATACTTATCTCCGAAGGCCAGTATGGGCATAATAACCAAACCAGTCTACGACGTATTCGCGATTTTTTTTTTGTATGTAATAGGTGATAAGCGAACAGGTGGGTCATCTGATGTTCAGTGATCACCACCGTCCATGGACACCAACAACACCACAGGAGTAGCAAGTGCATTTGCCACCCGTGGGGGGGAAGGATTAGGGGAGGGAGAGGGAGAGAAGCGAGGAGATGGGAGGAAAGGTGGGCGTCCGGCGCTCTCACTGACCGAACGAAACGCAACAATGCAAGCACTGTTACTTCACGTCGGTTTTCTGCGAGAGGGTGGTACTACCCCGGGCAAGCAGACCCATTTATTCTGAAACCAGTAATAGTTTGAGCGTGGCTCTACCACTATTGAAACCACGATTTCCAACTTCGAGAGATTCTGTTAGTTCATTTAATTATTGTTTCCACATACGGTGGTACTAAAAAAAACATTTCTCAGGTTCAGGATTCCTACCATCACAAAGGAACCCAATCATCAATCGGCATCATACTCGATCTGGATCTGGATCGATCTTTTTACCCTAAATATTCCTATATCACAATGCATTATTTTTACAATCCTTTTTTAGTGCGTTGTATTTTCAGACACCACCATCGTTCACATATTGATCCACCATATAATGACGATGCCTTTGGACCTTAAATCGCGCTTGACATGGTACTTAAACTTACTAACCAACAAAACAGTAAAATGCTTTGGGACCTTGTTATAAAACCTAATACCTATTACCTTAAACATTGTTACTAACCTGAATGATCCTGAAAATGAAATGACCAATTTATCACTATTAGAAATAGTATAGTATATAAATTATATCGGACTTTTACTTGTTCATTGTGTACACCGTATTAAAGCTTTTATAGGTGGTAGAGCCACGCTGAAGCTATTACTGGTTTCAGTACGACGAATGGGTACTACCACCCTCCATAGACCGACGTGAAGTAACAGTGCTTGCATTGTTGCGTTTCGTTCGGTCAGTAAGAACGCCGGAGATCCACCTCGCCCGTCCCTCCTTCCTCCCTCTAAACACAGGCTGGCAACGCACTTGCGACTTCTCTGGTGTTGCTAGTGTCTATGGACGGTGGTGATCACGTAAGATCAGGTGACCCACCTGTTCGTTTGCCTCCTATGATATATATAAAAAAAAGCTTACCTGCATAACTTCAAGATTGCTCGCTTTCCACATATTCCGATCCCTCAAAAGCCTAGCGGTTTTAGGGCTGACCTTCTTCCTCTCTTCCTTTCTTGCTGCCTTTTTCAATCTTCTGCAGTTGTTGGAAACGTCCTTACTGCTGGCAAAAGAGTTCTCGTCAAACTGCAGGGAGTTCGCATCATATGTCGTAGATGCGTCGTCAAATTCCTGGTCTTTCACTGGTGTGGAAGAAGCCTCAAGGGATAGGCTTCGATATGGGTAATAATCCGCCTGAGGAGAACAATAACAAACCTAAAAACTTGGCAAGTTAAGGTAGCATTTTCTTTATCGTTTATAGTTTAAAACGAGCGTTGCCCGCGCCTTCAAAAGTCATCTGAATGTATTAAGTCCATTTACTTATCAACTTTTCTCTCGTACTTAAGTCGCGTCGTCATTAAAAATACAATAACTTCTGATAAACCAAACTGATTCAAATAAAGACTAAATGTTACTCGAAGATATATGCTTTATAATTGTCTTGAAGAGATTTTCTCGTAAGCGTAGTATTTTGGCATACGTGTTCATACAAACGAACACACAGACAGTCATTTATAATATCGATTGAAATGTATTTTATTATTATTCCTAGAAACCTACAATTTTTTTTAACAAAACTCTAAATAGTACAGGCACGTTAGATTTACATTTGTACAAACACTCAAAAGTTCCGTGTTTGTCCACGTCGGGGTCGCCACTGTGTGGGGACGTAATAAATACACCACACTATAGTCAATAGGTAACTATTGTATACAATACATTTACGAACAAGTTAGGTACAGTAATAACAAAACGACAAAACGTGTAGGCGACGCAAGCGGTCGAACCAACTGACTGGCCGTCGGTTTCTTTATGAACTAATATCTGTTGGTTATAAAATATTTATAGCTACATATACAGCGGTACTGCGTAAATCGTATACAAGTTTTTGGTCATTTTGATTTGTAATGAATATATGTATTCATCTTAAGGCAAATCTAAATCCAAGTATATATATGCAGGAGTCAATGTTTATAAGTAGATCCGGACATAGATAAAATTGTTTGTACTCCCAAGAAAATTTAAGGGAGCACACTCTCGTAACAGATGTTTATACAAATAGGGTTGCATATAAAAGTTTTTGAGCATTTCGACAAAGATAATGTTTTGCGTCGCCACTTCGCACCAAGCCAAAATCAAGTTTACCCGCGCCTATAGGTGTTTCATATCGAAAACAACTCTTTGATTAAAATTTATATTTGGCTTATTTTGGATAACGAGTTTACTGATCATAGGTCTAAGTGATTAACCAGACTAGGCCCCCCTCGCCAGCAGC
>MU159419.1:198148-210300 GCA_015888305.1 Antheraea pernyi | reverse complement strand
TTTCATAATTTGTAAAATGAAATTATTATTATTAGCCTGGTTGTCACATACATTGACACTTCGAACAATAATTATATACATTTTTATACAGTTTATTAATTAAACTTGTTGTTTAGGCTAAAATGGTTAAGAAGTATTGCAATGCACAACGGTATTATCCGTCCTTCAAATCTATTAAGTGCCGTATTTCCCCCCATCCCCCCCCACACCCCCTCGCTGGTGCTTAAGTCAGTCCGAATACATAATGACTACGGCGCACATCTCTGTGATCGAATATTAATAATAAATTGCATTATAAGCGTTCATTAATACAATTAGAGAGGAAAAGTGAAAGGTGCGAACCGAAGTGTCAGCGAATGAAGAGGAGGCCTCCTACGACCGCGACAACAGCCAATAGGTAAGTCCTATTTTTTCTCCATATCCTTCCGACCGTTGTACATTCTTAGCGATCACCAGAAAAGCATCCCGCCGAATTATTAAACCTTTTTCATCACAATTACCACCAGCGTATACACTTATAATGGGCTGCACTATCCCAGTACAATAATATCAATATTAGATGTATACAGGCCCCTATACTACGCGTCGCTAGTTTGATGCAAGCCGCGCATGCGCAATACGGCTGGTCACGCATACTAGCATGTCATGACGCGAACTTATAAATTAATGTCCTGCCATTTTCATGTTAATAAATAGTTTCACGAGAACGAAGTCACATGGATTAGCTAGGACTATAATAAATATCAAATTTACATAATGCACACGGCACATCCTAGATTGAGACAATATATCTTGGTTAATGAAGATATCGTGCAATATCGATTCTTGCGATCTATAGATTATTTTAGATACAATCAGAGATTTCGACCGTTGTGCATTCTTAGCGATCACCAGAAAAGCTTCCCGCCGAATTATTACACCTTTTTCATCACAATTACCACCAGCGTATACACTTGTGATAGGCTGCACTATTCCAATACAATAATATCAATATTAGATGTACACAGGCCCTATACTATACGCGTTGCTAGTTTGATGCAAGCCGCGCATGCGCAATACGGCTGGTCACGCATACTAGCATGTTATGACGCGAACTTATAAATTTATGTCCTTTTTTTTTTTATAGCTAGGACTATAATAAATATCAAATTTACATAATGCACAAGGCACATCCTAGATTAAGACAATATATCTTGGTTAATGAAGATATCGTGCCATATCGATTCTTGCGATCTATAGATTATTTTAGATACAATCAGAGATTTATGCACAGCGTGTTTTTATTCAAACGACCATTATTGATTGGGACGATCGTTTGAAATAAAGCATCATTTGTAAATGTTAAGAGCGCATTACATTGTCCATTGTATAGGAAATGAATTTAGGAGGACTGTATCCACCCACTCACCCGCACTAGGAGATCCTCTTCTTCGGGGTACCCCGGCTTGGTTCGTGGCTTAGATCGCTGGTTTTGTTAATAAAGGACACAAAGTCTACACTGGCACTTGGTTTCTTTTAATGGTTTGTTAGATATCTGTACCGGTTTTGCAATATTTATTAGCGCAGATAACTCAGAGCGGTTTTGTATGTTGCTAGATTCAAAGGTAAACTGTTTAACCTTAGAGAGCAGCACTTGCGAACGGTTTTAAAGGTGCTTTCACGAAAAGTAGTGGACAGATACATTCCTTTTAAACGATAAAGTAATATGAAAACAAAAGGATTTGTGCTAACATATAAATTATTACAGATAACAAAACTACGGAACATCCATAGTTAAAATGTGAATTTTATTTATTAGTTTTATTATGGCATTATAGTCGCTTAAGACAGTAGTCCGGTGAAGCTGTTAAGACCTTGCTAGATCAACAGCGTAGTAAGTTCGAAAAAAAAATCGCTTACAATGATTTTTTTTATTTATAACTGTCAAGGCGACAACCATAATGCAGCCCCACAAACTACAACCGAAGCGGGCGCTTCGGCGGCTCAGGCACTGAAGTGATGATTGCTTATTTATTATTATTTCGCTTATTTGTAGGTGGTAGAGCCACACTGAAGCTATTACTGTACCACCCTCTCACAGAAAACCGACGTGAAGTAACAGTGCTTGCATTGTTTCGTTCGGTCAGTGAGAGCGCCGGAGGCCCACCTCATTTCCCCCTTTCACTTCCCCTTTCTCCTTTCCTTACCTCTCCCCAATACACAAGCTGGCAACGCGCTTGCTACTCCCCTGGTTTTGCTAGTGTCTATGGACGGTGGTGATCACTTAACATCAGGTGACCCATCTGTTCGTTTGTCTCCTTATCAGATGAGGATGAAATTGTGGTCAAACGCTAAAGCTTATAAGTATACAAAGTTTTGATACAAGCACTTTGTTTATTTATATCGTTGATAAGATCTCGATTTACTTGTAAAGGTCCGATCGCACGATGACTCCGAATCGTTTTAAAAGACAATAATATGTCCGGTGATGTAATCATGTGGATAACTTTCATTTTATCACGAGTTCAAGATCATCGGTAAACGTTTGTGTGTATCGCTGACCGATCATGGGCTTTCGGCGCCCGCGGCGACGCTCCATGTGCCGCGCCGCCTCGGTGCAAGTGAACATCAATTTAATATTGTTATTGCTCATCTTGTTATCAAAATTCGACCATATTTCATTAACGTTTTAAATTTCAACATTATTAAGGTTTTTTTTTATCACAGAGTGTGTTTTATTCTGAATGGTAAAATTGTATTGAGTATGGTACGATATCAGACCTGATTATTTCGAATCACAGCAGAGACTTGATAATGGTGTGTCTTTCTAGTGTGTGAGATAAATTACTTTCAAGTAATTTGATTTTGGCGCATCCTGAAAGGCAGGTCCCCCGGTTTTCCTCGGCTGACAAGTATTTTACATTGTACACGTAAGAAGCGTGAATAAAGATAAGTGGAGAATTTGGGATTAGGGACTTAAAATAAAAGCTTCGCTGATAGTATAGAAAGAAATGTGTTAATTTTTTTTATATTGATAACACTAAAGCTTCAAATAGCTACTAAACGAAAGACGAATAAAAAAAAATATTATAGTTAAACAGAAAAGAAAAATGTATTCAAATGCTTGTCTCAGCCTACTTATATACAGTTTTTTTTATTTATATACGTTGCGTTAATTGTAAAACTAATGTAATTAATTATTATTATTATTGCAACCAGAATATATTTAATTTATCTCTATTGAATGTTATAAAGAGGTAAAGTTTGTGAGTTTGTAACGTTGTAGGGGGTAATCTCAGAAACGACTCAACTGATTTTGAAAATTCTTTTACCAATAGAAAGCCACATTGTTTGTGAGTGTCATAGGCTATATGTCAGGCTAAGACCAATAGGAGCGGAGCAACAATGAAGAATGTTTTAAAATTGTTTTTTTTTTAGCCAAAAATAACTATTCCACGCGTACGAAGTCGCGAGCAGAAGCTATTAACTAATTATATTATATATACTAATATTATAAAGAGGTAAAGTTTGTGTAAAACGTTTCTTACGAACGCTACCTTAACGATGAGAGATATATGATTGAGTTCTAGAAAAAAGTTGTAGCTTGATAATGCCTCTTACCGCCCAACGAAGTGGGCACGGGTCGGCTAGTTTGTAATATATAAAGAAAAAAATTACCCAACCGATTTAAAATATCCTTTGACCCGTAAACAAATACACCATCAGCGAGGAACAGTCTGTATTATATTTTCAAAGTCTACATTAACACGAGCAAAGCCGCGTGCAAAACCTAGTACTATACTGGCGAAATGTAAATATTGTGTGCAATTAATTTAAAAAAGTATGATATGCTTCAGCAAATTAGCGGACCCGGCAGACGTATCCTGCCTTGAAATTAAAAAGTCCAGACAGTCATAAGGACTACCGACAGAAGTGAAAATTCAAAACGATGGAATAACTGTATTCTCTTTTGAATCTTTAATGCCCGGTTTCTGAGATCCTCGGTTAAACTACCAATAGTTATTGACTCAACAAAGTTATACACAAGATAAACTGTGAAATGAGCCGTTGAGTTTTACTAACATTTATCGCATGATTGTGTGTTCAGAAACGCAATTTGACAAGTTATCGTAAAGTAGCTCGGAAACCGGGTATAAATGAATTATAGTATGAATTGTTTAAATTTCATAATTTGTGTATTGAAATTATTAATTTAGTCTGGTTTTCACATGTATAGGGCACTCCGAACAATAATTATATACATTTTTTTAAAGTTTATTAAACAACCAAAGATATAATGAACTGCAAAACACCAATATTACAATGTACACAGGCCGCTACACTAGTCCGACGCAAGCTGCGCAAGCACACTACCCTCGGTCACGCTTTACAAGCATGTCATGACGCGAAATCATATCATTATCTCCTGCGAAGATATCGATCAACCCTCCTAAAGAATATTTCACTTCAAAACAGTTTGTAGCTTGAGCTGACTACCTACCTAGGTTGACCTACCGGTTCCAATTATGAATCTATACCACCCAGGGATCATAGGATAAATAGCATAATGATAAATCACTTTCTGCAAAAAGGAAAACGATTTTCTCGCGTCCGCTTAAGCGTTTATATTCGACTGTGGAAAACGAATCGATGCGCAGGCGCCGGTTGGGTGACGAACACTTTCCTGCAATTTGTTGGACATAAAATATCAAAGCGGACACTTTTACGATGACGTAGTTTATTAATAACAAACTGTTATATTGATATATCGTGTATTATTATTTATTTAAAGAGATATAAAAATGTTTCTTAATAATCCTGTCATCTCTTAATAGTTTTGTGATACTCTATTTACGCTTGAGTTATTGGGACAGTCCTCACACATTGGTATTAGAATAGTACGTTTTACGGATTAGTTTTTATTTTTTCAGTATCTTAACTATTGTGCAAGTGATTTTTTATTATTTTTATTATAGCAGGCAAACGATGCCAGACTGTGTTTGGGGGAGGGGAGGGTAGGGATAAGATGGAGAGGGGAGAAGAGGGAAGGGGGAGGATGGGGTGGTGGACGGCACTGTTACTTCGCCACGTTTTTCTGTGGGTCGGGTGGTAGTACCCCGTGCGAGTCGACCCATTCTTGCTGAAACCAGTAATAGCTTCAGCGTAACTCTACCATCTACAAAACGATAACGTGATAAACTCGCGTAACAGTGAAATATCATTTCGTTTAATTACTTTGAATTTATTTCAGCATAGTAACCTGTTTCAAGTAAAACGCAACTAAGTTATAGAAACTAGTATTTAAATTAACGCGGCTTCGCCCGCACAAATCGTCAATCGTATAAATCAACCCGTATAATTCGTAGATTAAAAAAAAAACTTTATATTAAAAAAAGCCAAGCAAAGAGACCAAGTGTTTAACAAAAACCAAAAATACTTTATTGAATGTATGCCAGTTCGTAAAACAACTCAGTCATAGAGAAGAATCGACAGGAAACTCAAAAGGGTTTTTTCTTTTTAACATATACCTATACATTACACGTTAAAGTCGTTTTCAGTAAACGCACAGGGACGAGTCAATTACAGATATCACCATCATTCACTGATCCACTCTATAATAACCTTTTGACACGGAAAACCCGCTTGACATGGCTCTTAAACTCACAGTCCGGCAAACCGGTAATATGCTTTGGAATTTTATTGTAAAACCTAACACTACTACATAAAAAAAATATTACTGATGTTACTGAGTCTAAAACATGGGACGATCAGTCTGTTATAGTTTCTAGTAGTTAGATCATGTTGGCCTTTTTTTGTCTGAGAAGTATATTACAAGAGACATTCCAACAAATGTTAAAATACGTGTGGAACCTAGCCGCTTTGAATATGCCGGCTTGTTATTTACCACTAATCCTCGTTAAAGAGTTGTGAATGAGGGCTCGCTGTGCAATTTGCAGATATCCGACGCGTACTGACCGCCCCAAGGCACTAATAAGAGGAGGATTGACATATAGGGACGTATTCATGTCGATAATCATAGTCGATGCTTCGTTATTACCATGTAATTGAATGCAATTTATATCTTAACGGAGAAAATATAGAATAATATAGAAACAATAGCGGGAAATCTTTTCTTGCACATTTTGCTAAACAACACCTTTAACCTTGACTGACGGACGTAAAAGTTTTTTTGGTAATAATGTTACATCTATACATAATAATAAGAATGTAAATGTAACTGTATTTTTAGATTTTTGTGAAAAAAAAATGTTGCAGGTGTCTAGGAATAAGTAATAGAATTATATTCAATAATTTTTAGAAATGTCTGTCTGTCTGTTTGTTTGTTTGAACACGAAGGATTGCTAAATTACTGCGTTCACGATAAAACATGTAAAATCGGTCTACTTTATCAAAAGTTGTTGTAATTTGAATGACAGCTCGAGTTAAGTACGAGAGTTAAATAGGTAAGTAAATGGACATAAATTCAAATGATTTGATTACTCCATGTTTTTTACATAAGGTTCCACGCGGATGGAATCGCGGGCACAGGTAGATGTACAATAAGATTTCAAAGAAGTTTGCAATTTTACCTGACAATAAGTTCAAGCACCACGTCAAACGGTTTAAACTGTCAGAAGGTTAGTATAGAGTGGGTTATTGTGTGAACGATGGTGATACCTGACAATGACCACCACTAACCATCCGCTGAAGGAAATAAAAATCGATTGAAACTCGATTCGTAATAATTCGTAAACGTCGATCAAATCGAATCGAATCGAAATCGATTCATATTGTCCTTACTAATACTATGATACTATACTAATACTATGTGTCAGTTTGTTACGTTTTCACATGTTAATTATGAAATCGGTCGTCATGAAATTTTGCATACATTTGCATAAGAGGAACATCTTTCTTAACATTCAGTATCTTTGAAATTCAAATGTCTGGAGGAAACATCGTCCCGAGGTTTTGGGAAGATTTTAATATTGTTTAATCGATTAAAGACTGCGCGACTGTAAATAAAATGAGCGAAGAGGGACGTGCCGAGATCGTTGAAGGAAAAGCAGTTGACGACCCGCTGCGTGCAATCTGGAAATGTACAGAAAAAACATCGCACAAAATATAACCTGTTTCTCACGATTTCACAAAAATTGATTTTCCGAAATAAGTATTGTTCTCGAAGGATATATCAAATTTAAAATAAGACGAGCGAAGCCGAGAGCAAGAGCCAGTATTTAATTAATAAAAAGATAAACTTGAGGTCTTCTCGGTATTTGAGATGTTTTTCCTTCGATCAATAATATTTTATTGTTATTGTTGATCGAAGTGTTTTCTAAAGTGGTGGTTTATCTCAATATTCATATGAACATTTTTAAGGCTTACAATGAACCAAATACTTTTAGCCTTGACTTTACTTCTTTGACAAAGAAAATTGTGGAATAGTATGTAATAAAAAATAGACATCGTGAGTTTCTAGTACCTTTAATGTATTTAAGGATTTTTGTAACTTAGATGTTGCTGTTGTAGTGGTAATGCTGACAACGTTTTTTGTATTGAAAAATACTACGTAGTTAGCCACGGCCCCCACTCGAGTCAGTCGTTGTAGAGCCTCCGTCGCTAACCCATGTCTACTTTTCCAAAGTAATAAATCTTGATTATTAGTGTATATTTTGGAGTATTATCTTCTCCACCCTACACTCAACATCAGGAACACGAGAAGACATAAAAACACGCTAAACATTAAACTGTATTGAAAATTTCAAAAGCAACATATCCGAAAAAAGATCTTTCACTTTAAAGTTACCGTTTCCGCTGTAGCTATGTTTCAACATGAATAGGCCGGCTCGCCTGGGGTAGTACCACCCTCTCACAGAACACCGACGTGAAGTAACAGTGCTTGGATTGTTGCGTTTCGTTTGGTCAGTGAGAGCGCCGGAGGTATATCTCCTTTCCCCCTTTCCCTTCTCCTTTCTCCTTTAGCAACCCTTCCCCATACACAGGCTGGCTACGCACTTGCGACTCCCCTGGTGTTGCGTTGCTAGTGTCTATGGACGGTGGAGATCACTTAAAATCAGGTGACCCACCTGTTCGTTTGCCTGCTTTTGACATAAAAAAAAACCTTTACTTATATATTCCCTGATGTATGTTCCTACTTAGAAATGAGTACTACAAAATTACAACGAATATTTGCAGGCGTATTGCCGTTTGTTGTTTGTTTGTCGACTTGATTTTAAAGGTATATATACTACACTTAATAGTAAAAAATATTCGAGTATTTGGCCTATTGTGGGAACAAATGCTACATCTGAGAAACCAACGATAATATCGGTTATAGTAATTCATTTAAACATTAATCAGTAAACCATTTATTTGATCTTTATTACTGTCATTGATAAAGGTCAAAAGGGTAAGAAGATATTTAACACAAAAAATATATACGTATGACCATAGATCATCCATCCAATATGGCGGTTGTTGCGCAAGCGCACATAATAACGGTCAGTCACGCGACGACCACACGCATTGATGGACGTGCCGAGCGCGAGCGAACACTGTTATTTTATCTAATTAACGGTTAGACGCGTTAAGTTCCCTGCATATACCGTTCCATGTGTCTCGTAAATACGATTATTTAGAATATTCTGTAATATGCTTGTAGTCTTGGGAGTTATTTAGAATATTTCTTCGGCCAGTAATAATCCTCTAAATTTTAAATTGGTAAAGGTATTAAATTTTAGCAATAAATAAAACGTAAACTTTTTTTTTTTTTTTTATAATCCTAACTAATATAATAAATGGGATAAATAATTCTTTTATTTGTTAGGCTTTAAAGAAACTACTCAACCGATCATATTAAATTTAGTATACACGTTGTCACTGGTATATAAGATATAATTTAGAGTATTGTTCATCCAGATAAATCTATTATCAATATCATTTTTTTTTCTTCAGGAGATTCGGGTCTGACTTTAACTTGAGGCGATCTTTTAGACTCTTACCATTGCATGTGATAATAACCTGTAAAATTAATATTTATTCTAACGTTGAATGCTTGCAGCAGCATAACTTTTCAAACAGAGTCAATGCATGGCCTAGTTTGCGCAAAAAAAATGTGCCTTCAAAATCATGCTCTTTAACAAAGAATTATTAGGGTACTTGAATGTTACAATCGTAGCACGCGTAATTACGTGGCAAAAGTTAAGAAACTCGTGAAAAACAACAAAAATGGAGGAGGCGTAAGGAACGAAATGAATGACGTAAAGCGGAAATTCTAATTCCGTCGAACTACTGAAATACGTGTATTGGGAAAACATGATTTTTGCTTACTTTACACCGCTTAAAGGGCCACTCCTGTATTTCGTAAGCACTAAAGAGAGATTTTAATGGCATAAGAGATTTAGTATCTGGATGTGAGGCATGCGATGTTATCCACTGGGCTACCATCGCCCGAGTAACGAATTCCACTATAGACTATAAATTCCTTTATCTAGACTTCTTAACAGTAGCCTATGAATCAGTAAGGAAACCAGAACCGATTAAAAATACTAATATAAATATTTATCTACTTTTGCTGACAAGAGTTAGAAATTACAAAATTTTTACTTACGTGATACTTAACCGGCCCCTAATCTTTCATAAGCATTCTACCATCTGTGTTAAATCCTCGAGCACTCACAAAAAGAGATTTGCGTTCCATTTGAAGATAATATTTATACATAGTAAAAAAAAGGGATCAACACAACAGGGATAACATTACAGAACACCAATAACATCTAAACACGTAACGGTATCCGTCGAGTTATTATAACGGTGTGTTTTATCTGTCAGTCACCTCTTCACCTTGCCCTGTTATCGCACTGTGATGTAACATTACATTCGTACCATTCTTTTGTAACGCTTATCTCGGACTTCCTCCTTTTAGTTTCCATTAATTTACTTATTAGAGCTATCTCGATGTAGCTGCTTATTTATTTTTCTTTTGTTTTGTTATCCGTTGGCGCTTGGTCACAATAATACGATGCGTCCGTAACTTGCATGCTAGACTTAGCTATGAGATTAGTATAACTGTGAAACATATGTAGGAGAGATACATAATCTGGTAGATTGTTAGATATGTGATCTTGCAATTTTGTTGCAAGTATTTAGCAGTTTCTAATATCGCTTTGTTCATAGAAACTGGTGGATAAACTAAACCAACCTTTTAATTCTTTAGCGTTAAAGATAACTTGATTTGATTTGGTGGTACTCCTTGTATTTAGAATGAGAATGGGTTTGGAAGTTGCAGTTTCTCTAATCAAATATAAATAAAAGCTTTAGTTAAAATTATTTTTAAATTGTTTTGAAATAATAGTTCATTAGATATTAATAGAATAGTTTGCCCAGGAATTGATTATCAATCGTTACGTTTGGCCGGAATGACAGCGGCGACTAGCGATGGATAGTTAGTCTCTCGGTGGTCGCCATTGTTTTTGGATTGTACTGTGCTTACCATCAGGCGCAGTACAGTCACTTTGCCGAGCTACAATTTAAAAAAAAACGTCTCACTGCAATATAAAACTTTGGTTTTAATTTGCTCGTCCTGTATTTATATTTTACCGGTCCTTTTAGTATGCAATCAAGTACTTATGATGCATAGAGTAACGAACCTGCGAGTAGTCAATGTAAATGTAAGCGGTTTCATACTTTTATGTTATGATGTATAAGCAAAGTAACTCCTTCATCAATAAAAAAAAATAATAATCCATTCAACCGCGGTCTAAGTTGATACGAATAAATTCCAACATTTTTACTGTTTACCGTTTATAAGTCGGTACAAACGTCAACCGGTAATTTTACGGTTTTAATAAAACCGATTCACATCACTACGGAAAAATAGCCTCGTTTTAAACTTCGTTAATATCAAATGTATAATAAAATACTAGTATATGGAACTGGATCAAAAAATTAACATCGAGTAATGGAAATAAAGTGATTCGAAACGTCAAATACGATATAGAAATCTCTCGACGTCCGGTCGACGATACAAACTATAAAAATAATGCCACCGATTGTCAACATAATGAAATTATAAGATACAACACCGGAGCTACGGGACCGATATAAATAATAATTACGGTGAAAGTTTTCATAGATGTCACCACCGGATCGGGCCCACCGTGAGGTTAAGATTAGATTAGCGTTGGGAATATACAGACGGACACATTATAGGAGCTTCTTAACGTAAAAAAGAATACTTACATTCAAGTAAAGTAAAAAGCCGTAATAGGAGAAGGAATAACTACTGGTGGGGCAGGCGTGTAAATAGCCGTGCTCACCGTGCGGTATGATAACTTATTATGTCTGAACACTGGGATGCGTGTCAGACTAACTTAGTCTATACTCTGAGTATTGTCTACGCTATTGACCTTGCAAGGTCTTAACAGCTTCACACTACAAACTGCATTTAGTTACCTATTCTTCTCTCGTACTTAAAGCTTACGCTTAAGCCGTCATTCAAGGTTACAATAAATTTTGATAGAGTGGACTGATTTTAATGGAACAAAGAGTAAGTGTTACTCGAAGATATACTTTATGTATTTCTTGGTGAGGTTTTATCTTGAACGCAGTACTTTAGCAGTGATGCGTAGTCAAACAAACAGACGGACAATTTTTTTTTTAATGATAGAAATTTATTTTGTTATAATATTTATTCCAAACAACTATTTTCACAAAAATGTAAACAGTACAGACACGTTAGATTTACATTCTTATAATAATAATATGTATCTATATATTAATACGTAAAGCTTAATCTTTGTATCGCTTTTTAACGGAATTGGGTGAACGGATGAACGTGAAACTTGGCATAGTTAAAGTTTATATGGAGGAGAAGTACAGAAAGCTATTTTTATTTTATATAAAATGCATTAGAAGTACATTAAATTAATTAAAATATGCATTACTCACACTACTGCTTCAATTTTACACAACATATACACACATGTAAATAAAAAAGACATTTTGACATCTGTCAATAAAGGACTTCAAAAAAGGTTGTGAAGGAGGTTGCTATGCTCGACTGTATGTATTATTTTACTCTTACGTTCCAATTACCCTTGTTCATTCTACATTCAACTTTAAAAAAATCAATGAACTATGGTCGAATGTCGATCACTGGGCGCCCACTAGTT
>MU159419.1:160003-197817 GCA_015888305.1 Antheraea pernyi | reverse complement strand
AATACCCTTTGACAAAAGAACCCTAATAAAATTCAAACTTTAAAAAATCAATGAACTATAGTCGAATGTCGACCTCTGGGCGCCCACTAGTTTAAGAAAATATTCAAAGGAGTACGTTAGCGTGTTATCTAGCACGTTCCTACGTGTTTTGTTATGAATGACCTTATTTAAACGGAAAACATTATTTTGTTTTTCTTTTTATAATTTGCAGAAGGTATGTTTCTTTGTTTCTCTCCACTGTTAGAAATATCAAGGGCGTATCGCATAATTTGAGAATCACTGATATAGTAATATAATTAAATAAGCAGCTATTATCGAGTTTCCGTTTTTAATAAGATTGTAATTAAAATGTATATGTAACTGCACGGTTATATGGAGGTTTCTTTTTTTTTTTGTTTCCATAATTTTGTTCTTTTTTTTTGGCATCCAATCTTCTAGTATATTATTAACGGTGGTAGAGCTACGCTGAAGTTATTGTTGGTTTCAGCATGAATGGGTCGGCTCGACCGTGGTAGTACCACTCTCTCACAGAAAACCGACGTGAAGTAACAGTGCTTGAATTGTTGCGTTTCGTTCGGTCAGTGAGAGCGCCGGAGGCCCACATCCCCTCCCCTTCCCTCTTCCCTTACTCCCCCTTTCCCCCAAAACAGGTTGGGAACGCACTTGCGCCTCCCTTGGTGTTGCAAGTGTCTATGGACGGTGGTGATCACTTAACATCAGGTGACCCACCTGTCCGTTTGCCTCCTATGATATATAATAAAAAAAAATTACTGCCATTGTAGAGTAGGTAAATGATATTACAAGTTTCCTGCGACCATTTCAATAAATTAACAAGACGGTAGCCGTCTTGTGGGAACCATTCGGGGAGTTTTTGTGACAATTCAGAATCCATGATCCGTGGTAGTATTTCCCATCCCCTTCACTTGCGCACAATAACCGATCTATATTACGTAAAACAATCATATTACAAAATATACAGTCCAGTAACACAAAATTATTTAAAACTAGCCGACCCATGCCCACTTCGTTGGGCGGTAATACGTAAGCGTGGAATGGTTATTTTGCGCTAAAACGCAGCGGAAGCTCTGAAAAGGAAAAAAATACCTTGATTTTGCAACATCCTTCATTACTGCTCCGCTCCTACAGGTCTTAGCGTGATGATATATTGCCTATAACCGTCCCTGATAAATGAGCTATATAACGCTGAAAGAATTTTCCTAATCGGACCAGTAGTTCCTGAGATTACCCCTTACAACGTCACAACGTCACAAACTTTACTTCTTTATAATATTAGTATAGATAAACATTCCACTTGACATTGACTATGACATTTTAAGATCCCGCCAAAAACTTCATTATTCATATTATGATATTTTATAATATAGTGTAAGTATTGAAAACTGTTTTTCATTATAATTGAGAAGTTCCAAAACGTACAATCCTCGGCAATCTTTTAGCCACTCTGAATATAACTGTAATTTCAGGTATCAGTGTAATATAGTTAAGAGTTTAATACATAATTAAAATATTATTATAGAAATCTATAATTGGCATTTAGTTATCCTTAAATTGACTCGATGTTATGCACATAATTTAATATGTAAACTAGCGGGAACGGCTGACGTTGTCCTGACTTGATATTTTTTTTTAATCCTAGAAGACAACTGCAGCGTCACCTAGCGGATCCAATTGTGAATCGAAACCATTCTCGGATCCACTGAAACACGCAGACAAAATTTCTTCAAAGTCGGTGCAGCCGTTTAGGAGGAGTTCAGTGACATACACACGTACAGAAGAAATTTATATATAAAGAGCAGCGGGACCGACGGACATTGTCCCGTCCGCGTCCTATTAATAAAAAAAACCTTGACAAATTATCACTTTATCTACTGGTGAAAATTGCAAGAAAACGCGTTCAGTAGTTCTTGAGTTTATCGCGAACAGACAGACAGACAGACGTGGCAGAGAACTTAATTTTATAATACGTAATGATTTCTGTTCTGCGTAACTATGTACAGAGCAGTTAGAAAGTTTCTCGAGGTTTATAGAATTTAATTTAGTTTATAGTCTACGCTACAATATTCTTTGATTAAGTTATTGACCACGTCAAAATTACTAAGAAGTTTAATACAGCTGTCTCATTTTCAACCGACTTCAAAAAAGTAGGAGGTCATACGTTCAGTTATATTTCTTGTATGTAAAAATGTCAATAGATGATCGTCAAATACTAACTTGCAACTGTTGGTGGTCAGAGAACAAGCCGTTTAAAGTTTGTAAACACACGAGCTAGCCATAAGGATGGCATCTGACGCTTTGTACATGGACGTAGGAGATTCTATCAAATGCAACGACGCACCGACGTGACAAGTGGTTAGCGTGGGAGATACGTCTTTGGGTTTGTAACAAACGAAAAGGACTTCTATTATAAGAATAATAGTTAAAAACGAAAACAATCAGATAAGCTTATACAGTTTTTTGAGTACAATTACGAACGAGGTCTTAGAAATAATATACGATTTTTGATGGATAATGTGAACGTGGACCTACCGCATCAACTACGTCGTTGTTTTTTATTACAATACCACTTTCTTACTAAAGTACCGTGGGCAGAGAAACAAAATGCAGTAATTCTTCATTTATATAATCGTTTAGTCTTCGTTACGTATGGTTTTTGCAGTTTTGTGGCGTATTTGAACTAACCTTCTTGACTGGATCGTGGATACTCACACAATAAGAATTAAGAATCTCATTAAGAATTTTTGAACTCTATATGGCTATTACATTATTATAGGTTCTATATAATCGATGAAGGCTTTTTAGTTTGCGCAAATCCGTCATTAAAAGTTAGAGTGGACGTTACTTTATAAGTCCGCTTGGTATTATTTAGCCGTTGTCACGTCTTACTCGCCCGCTCGCATCGGAAGAATCAACATCGATCGGAATCTATGCTCCGTGAAAGAGCATATTTTATTTTAGCAAACATATTTTAAATTAATTATATATTTCTTTATAATATATTTTTGACATCCTTTTTATCATTTTATATAAAAAAAATTAAAAATTACAGATAGTTGTTAATCGACGAAAGTTCAAACATCCGTCAACGTCGAGTTCAACTGCCGACCAACGACACTTTTTAATTACTTTTAGTTGTTTTACAACGGTTTTCTGTTGCAGTAAAACGTGACAGCGGCCAAACAACTCCAAATGTAAGTGCGAATTAACATCCAAGCAGAAGTGCGAAGTAATGTCCAAGCAGAAGTGCGAAATAACGTCCACCCTAACTTTCTACATTAAGGTACCAAATGTAGGAAGTTCAAGCACCACGCACTTACTGCTTCCCTTACTCTTAATAAGTTATGAGATAACTATATGGTTTAGACTATAGCGCTACAGGTGAATCACTCTATAAATGATGGTGATGTCTGGAAATGACTCTCTCTTTGTGCGAACAATGATTTGTTTCTAGCGTTTAACCACAATCGTATCTGAGATTAAATGACGATACGTTCAAAACTGGTAATATACTGAAATTAGTCCTAAGCATTAATCGTTTTCTTTCATCGAGAAACATCAATTTAATGGTGGTAGAGCCACGCTGAAACTATTATTGGTTTCAGCATGAATGGGTCGGCTCGCCCGGGGTAGTACCACCCTCTCATAGAAAACCGACGTGAAGTAACAGTGCTTGCATTGTTGCGTTTCGTTCGGTCAGTGAGAGCGCCGGAGGCCCACCTCCCCTCTCCTCTCCTCCTCTCCTCACAAACTCTACCTCTTTATAATATTAGTATAGATTATTAGTCTAGATTATAGATAATATAATTAGTTAATAGCTTCTGCCTGTGACTTCGTACGCGTGGAATGGTTATTTTGCGCTAAGACGCAGCGGAAGCTCTGAAAAGGAAAAAATACCCCGATTTTATAACACTGAAAGAATTTTCCAAATCGGACCAGTAGTTTCTGAGATTACCCCTTACAACGTCACAAACTCTACCTCTTTATAATATTAGTATAGATTATTAGTCTAGATTATAGATAATATAATTAGTTAATAGCTTCTGCCCGTGACTTCGTACGCGTGGAATGGTTATCTTGCGCTAAGACGCAGCGGAAGCTCTGAAAAGGAAAAAATACCCCGATTTTGCAACATTCTTCATTGCTGCTCCGCTCCTATGTGTCTTAGCGTGATGATATATAGCCTATAACCTGTTCGTTTGACATCTATGACATAAAAAAAAACAATCAAGAATCGATCATCACCGGCTCATTGCAAGAATTGGAATCTAAATCGATGGAAAGTAGTATACGAACAAGCAATTATTGAACTTTACTAATACTACTGATATTAGGTATACTCTAACCATACCACACACCAACAGTAGAACTCAAAGCGTTTTGTTCCAAAATTAATTTATCCCGAACAGGACTCCAAAATACCTCGTAAAGCATGAAACATGTATTTTTATTGAATCATTATTTCAAGTGAATTCACCACAAAAAAATAATAAACATAAACATACTATATGCTGACTTTGACTTTGGTAATATTGCTTTACTCTTATGACAAAGTGCAAAGTGAAAGCAGTCCGGTCACCTAAAATTTTCAATATAACCAAATAGTATAATCATTATTTCAGTGGTTCCATAAATTTACTAAAGATAATTATTTAAATTATGAATTTACATATTATATTATTATAAAATTAACCTACAATTTGACTAGTTGATTACAAAGGGCATGTAGCGTATGCAACCTCAGTCATGTTAAAAATATTGAAAAGGTAAAATATTGGAACGTAAGAGTGACATCCGTCAAAATGTCTTTTCCATTTATATGTGTGTATACGTTGTGTAAAATTCGAGCAGTAGTGTGAGTAATGTATATTTTAATTAATTTAATGTACTTCTAATGCATTTTATATAAAATAAATAACTTTCTGCACTTCTCCTCCATATAAACTTTAACTATGCCGAATTTCACGTTCATCCGTTCACGCAATTTCCTTAAAAAGGGATACGAAGTTTTGGCTTCACGTATTAATATATAAGATAATTTGTCCAGGGTCTTTTTAATTATCAGGGCGGGACAACGTCCGCCGCGCCCGCTACTATTATTATAAGGGCGAACATGTGATTGTTACGCTTTTCTGTCTTACTTACTCATCATAACATTTTTCGAATACGTTATCAGGGGTACCAAAATTATATAGGGTACTACTTTTCATTAAAAAAATAAGTTCCCGAGGTCAAAGCTGCATTAATACGAGCAAAGCCGTGAACTAATGTTAGTATGTAGATAAAATTGGATGTTGATTGAGATCGATAAACTCTCAAAATCGTTTTATCGATTACTATGAAGGTAGTATCACTTGAGTTTCTTATATGAAGGTGTCTGTGTAGTCCGGTGAAGCTGTTAAGACCTCGCTTGGTCAATAGCGTAGTCAGTTCGAAAAAAAAGGTGTCTGTGCTATTTGTTTTCTTACAACTTGCCACCAGGTGCGCAGTACATCAACAGATCGTCATGAAAATTAGTATTTGAACACGAAAAATATTTACAGAATGCCCATTCTACTATAACTCATTAATTTATAACAACAAATCGTAATTATATCAAAGAACTAAGGCTAAATTGGAACAAGCAGATAACAAGTTAGCAAGTAACAAGTAGATACAAGAAGATCACAAGTTAGCATGTTACGGGACAGTACAGGACGTATATTAATTGTAAATATGGATGCATTATTTATGTGCAAAAATGTTGTGGTAGACGAATGCTTTGATTGGTGGCATATCAATTCAATGAACGCAAGTTTGAAACCAGGCGTGTACCAACCAACGCTTTATTTCAAATTCGTGTACATTTACTAATTTCCATTCGTAACGCTACCGGCTGATGACGAAGGAAAACATTGTAAGGAAACCTGAATCTGTAAAATGTTTTTGTAGTGCCCTCATATGTACGAAAATATAGAATTATGCAAATACCTTCCTTTGTAAAGAATTTTATGACACTGCAGTGGTTCTCTTACAGGCTGATGTGAAGACATCGAGATGAAACCATAGCACGATGGTAGGGATTTTTTTAAGCCTACCTGGCTATCTGCCACCTTCACGCCTATACGTGTGTTCCAGTAGCTATATGTGGACACCTGCCCTCGTCTAGGCTTAGCACGTTTACCATAGTGGACCGCGTAGTCGTTTTAACAGAAGTCAAAATTCTGGTGAAACGCTGAAAACCTAAAAAAAACATTGCTCGTATCAATGTGTACACGCGGAGGAAGTGAAACTTCTTTGACTTATATTATATTTATATATATTAAATTATATGTGTAAAGCGTAACGAAAATTTTTCTCAACCATAAGAAGTTTCACTTGAAAAATTAAATAATTTTTAATATGTTGAAATAAATACAATAGTTTTATATAATACTAGCTGTGTCCGTGGCTTCGTCCGCGTGGAATCTGATGTATAAAACATAAACTAATAAAGTCATCTGAATGTATTAAGCCTAAATCTATTTTTCACTCGTACTTAAATCACGTCGTCATTAGAATTACAATAACTTTTGATAGACCGAACGAACCGCTTTTAATGAAACAAAAATTAAACGTGACTCAAAGATATGCTTTATGATTTTCTCGAAAAGGTTTTATCATGAATGCAGTACTTAGGCAGTGACGTGTGTTCATACTAACAGACAAAGAGATATTTTTTAAAATGATTGAAATGTATTTTACTACATATTTTAACAGTGACGTGTGTTCATACTAACAGACAAACAACATTTTAAAAAATGATTGAAATGTATTTTATTACATATTCTTAGACACCTCTCACCACACACAATTTTTTTTTAATATTTTTTTTTATTGTAGCACGGCAAAATGACTGCACTGTGCCTGATGGTAAGCACAGTACAATCCAAAAACAATGGCGACCACCGAGTGACACACTATCTATCGCCGGTCGCCGCTGTCATGCCGGCCTCCGAAGAGCTGGATATGCACAGGCTGATCCCGAAACGCGACCTGCAGAAGCGAATCACTATGATGGGTTTTATCGCCATATACATGGTGGTTGCGACCCAGTCAGGCTGTAGAAACCTACCACGCTTTCGCCATTGCCTCGTTCGTTATTTAGCAGGATGCACCACGTGCAGGTGAGGTTGGCTTGAGTGTCTCAAGTCTTAGACGTGTCGAATGACACCCCTTACACCTAAAAAAAAATATAATAATAAAAAAAATACAGACAAGATAGATTTACATTCATCACAGTACGATGATAGAACGCTGAATAATTCTATTCTGAGACGAGGTCAATGACAAATTAGACTTACATCATGGTCCAATACGATTCATTATTCGGTTTATTTCAGTTATTATTTATAGTCCACTGCGTGGGTAGTGATTTATATCGATATATGAAAATTATCGATGCTTTATCTTTACTATTAGAGATGAATGAACAGCGTTTAAAAAAAATTGCATTTCAGTATATATGGAATAGATTTATTGAAGATTTAGAGAACATAATATATAATTTGTGTCATATAAAATATAATATTTATATCCTTATTCAGAACCTCATGTATGCAAATTATGAGATGTCCATTTATAAATCCAATATCGAAAACAATATTAGCCATTTACTGATGATGTAATCGTTCATCAAATAAATATCAAGAAACGTTTCTTATGTAAACTTGATATTTTTTAATGTTAACAACAAATTTGCATGTCGTTTTTACATTTTGTTTTATGATTTAATAATCTATATGATAGCATATTATAATAGTATTCGTCCGCGATCTTTCTAAGTTTTATAGGTGGTAGAGCCACGCTGAAGCTATTACTGGTTACAGTATGAATGGGTCGGCTCGCCAGGGGTAGTACCACCCGACCCACAGAAGCACCGATGTGAGGTAACAGTACTTGCATTGTTACGTTTATTTCAGTCAGTGATAGCGCCCGATGAATCTAGAAGAATATAGATAAGAAATTGATATTTAAAATATAATTACAAGAACAAGGTTTTATACAAATGCGGTAAATCCTTAATCGTTTTGTTTTCTAATTTTTTATGGCGGCCATTTTGAAATACGCCTATTTTATTTTATTTTCATGTATTTTCCTAGGGATTGAACAAACATGGCGAATTGCAAAGTTGTAGGTTTGAAGAACCAGGTTCTAATTCAGTTTGCAAGATTTTACCTAAACAAAGTAACAAAGATAATTTTCTTGAATCAAGAAATACTTTTACCCATTTTTCCCAGTTATATATAAACCTACGGGCTTTGTCGTGTAACGGTAGTGAATCTGTCTAAGGTAGTTAGTTCAGACCCCGTACAGGATATAGGTAATAAATAGCCTGTACTGCTACGGTCTTCAACATTCGAGTTATGGTAGAATTTGTCAATGAAACAGCCGCCTATGAGACTGTTCCTGTCTGCTATCAATAGCAAATATTTACAAGGACACGGATAAGTTGCGTGGAAAGAGAGATAGAAGAGCATAACACTTTTCTCTTACGTGACGCTTTTTGTCCTCTAACTCCTATCGCAAACCGCGTTAAGGAACTTCGTTCCAAAAATCTTTGTATAATATGACACAACACTCATTAGAACGTTCATTCAGTGACCAACATTCATTCAGATGTCATAATAGTAATGTCTGTGGCAGTGGCATAATTCCATGTTTTTTTTTTCGTAGTTGATACTCCCACAACACTTTCATAGTAAGTACCGGTGTATTTGGTTAAGACGTTTATGTCTAAATTGGGTGGGACAGTGCACCACTGCGTGTTTTGAAGAGCACCGTTCAGACTTGAACATTTCAAACCAGCATTGTATCCTTGAGCTAGAAATAAAACTGACAAAAATGTTTCCGTGCTTCAACCTTGCCTGGAATCTATAGCTTCGATGGTTAAGCCTTGAACGACCTCACAAATGGTTACCACACACTCGTAAATATCATAGTAAACAATGCAAACATGTGATAATAATATAAACAAAGCGCCACATCCGTAGATGGACGTGCGAGAAAGGTGAACGATCGAATGATTTCTTATTTATGCATCTATGCATTTTTATTGTAAAAAATACTATAAATTCTTTATGCACGTTTTAAATTATCAATACGACGTAACTTGACGTATCCTATTTCTCGTAAGGAAAATACTATTGAATTTGGTTTTATGACCATAAATTTCCTCTAATAAGTTTTTTGAAGTAAGAATTCTTTAGGCGCGACTAGGAGGTAACTGGACGACAATGCAATGGAAGTCCGTTACGGCAATATGACGTCACGTTTCTGTACCATCCGGTTTTAAAGTATTTTTGATTTAGTCAATAAACAAAACAATAAAAAATTTAGAAAACAAATAATAAAAATCATACAATAGCATTATTTATGTATATATGAGCGTGCGACCGTGCTGCCATCTGGTTTCAATGTAAGTAAGTGACAAATTAAATCAAAGCTTCATTATCTGTAGTGCCATTTATCAGGTACTCTTATAACGCCAAAGAAGTTTTACTTGAATCGCGTGTGACGGCTACACGTACTGTTTTTTATTACTGTAGTATGTATAATCATTACATATTATCAAACAAAGTCCCTACCGCGTCTGTCTGTCTGTCTGTGTGCGATAAACCCAGAAACTAAGGAACGCATTTTCACCAGTAGATAAAGTGATTTATGGGGAAGGTTTAAGTATATAATTGTCATATATGTCAAGGTTTTTTATTATTAGAGCGAGACAACGTCCGCAGGGCTAGCTAGTATAATATATTTAAAAAGTCAATCTTTATATTTCACCAACTGTACCAATTACACGTGGAACTACTCACGCGTGTAATATAGATTTTATTGAACAAAAACAAATAAAAGGTAACTTGGCGGCGGCAAAAACGAATCTAGGAAATTGAGTAATCATATAAATCGATACTATAAACTTGTTCAAGGATTTTTTGTTGAAATATTATGAATAAGAAAAGTCTTTGATCGCAATGAGTACTATTCGAACATTCAATCTGATTGAGTCATTTTACACATAAAGTTTTTCGACGCATCTAATGAAAGAAATTGGCATGGAAGAATTGGTACTTGGCTAGGAAGGAAGAGAGAAGGTGGAAGAACTATATACTATAAGCCGAAAGCCAATAGATATATATATATATTATATCATAGGAGGCAAACGAACGGTTGGGTCACCTGATGTTAAGTCATCACCACCATCCATAGACACTTGCAAATACCACTTGCAAGGAGCAGGGGAGGTGAGAGGAGAGGGAAGGGGAGATGGGCTTCCGGCGCTCTCACAGACCGAAAGAAACGCAACAATGCAATCACTGTTACTTCACGACGGTTTTCTGTCAGAGGGTGGTAGGTACTACCCTGGGCGAGCGGACCCATTCATGCTGAAACCAGAAAAGCTTCAGCGTGGCTCTACCACCTACAAATTATATAGAAACTCATCTTAGTACGATACAATAAATCAAATGTACGCATGTACAAAATCAAGTAACAAAGAAGACGACATTTTAAAAAGAATTTATACTAATGTCACTAGTTTCCAGTACTGAATTGGATGAAGTTATTTTTTATTAGTGATCAATAAATATAATATGTTATTTTGAAATCACTTTTCCATATTCAAAAACGACATCTTCACCCATCTAACTAGGGACCGTATGTATTTCTTTTCCGCTTTACTCTACCAGTTGTTAATTTAATACTCAGACCTATATACATACCATTCTTCACACAATTCATCTGCTCGATCTTTGGTCTTCCTTTCATATATCTATCCACTATCATACTTAATACTCTTTTATTCAGCTTACATGATGCTAGCCTAGTGCTAGTTTCTTAGTCCGTCTGGATAGCCTACCAGCGTCAGGTTGAAAAGCACCCCAAGCACCTGTTGGGGTGTTCCCGCAGATGCACTAGTAAGTCAGCCCTCTCTAGGCTTACCGTGTGTATCATCTCAGACCACATAATCATTTAACATCAAATGAAATTGTGGTCCAACGCTAAAACTATTTTTATGTTTCCTCTAATATACTTATTCCTAATATTAACCATTTAAATTACAATTTAATTGTCTTTAAAATCGAATTTGAACCACGTGTAATCTTTACTTATCTGTACATCAGTATATATCATAGCCTTGCGTTTAAACCTAAATTGGCTAGCAAGTAATAATTGGTTAATCATTTTCCTCGAGCGCACATCTTCTACAACATTCATTCGACGTTCTACTTTAATCTATATTGGTCCTTCTTATCCTTATAAAATCCTTCCTTTCTATAACATATTTTTGATGTCTTCACCAGCCTTTATATGTTTTAAGTCAGCTAAGCCGTCATTCTTTATTAACCAGACAGTATAACTCACTAATTTACTTTACAGTGTACTAAATTGGACTCTTAGGTAAATTATACTATTCTGTTCAAGGCCTAAATGGATGACTGAATTAATTTTGATCAAGAAGTTCAATCATCCTAAGACTAGCCTTAAACGTGAACAATACATTTTTGGTACCTTACAAGACGTAGCAAGTTTTACATTATCTGTTACTTTCTGGTACGTTACTAAATGAGACTTGTTAGAAAGAAACAAATATAGGATCTGTTAATCCGTGACGCATGGTTTTTCCACTTGCTCGTCTACGTCTATTTCGATTGGGACTTACTTTTATTTGTTTTTCGTTTTATAGATGCTTATACTATTTCTAAATGATTTACTTCTCATAATTTCAATAAATAAAGCCAAGAGTTCTCCACGACAGGTGAACTCCGAACGGTTATGAATAGAATATCTGGAGCGTTGCTAAAACGATATTACAAACAATCGGCTTACCGACGCGACTTCGTGCTTCGGCCAACCGTGACGTTTGGTACGTCACGAATCGCGATTTCTTGGGAAAATATCAACGAAATCTACCGAAACTTAGGGTTGCCAATATTCTTGAATATAATGTTTTTTTATTAATGAACGTTTACATCTGTAATCTATCTAATACACATTAAGCGTTCATTGTTTTAATAATGAAAGTAATAATTTCTATGTTAGAAACGTAACGTTTGTGACGACGCGCGGCGCAGCGATGCGATAAACTTTAAGTTATACATTTTTAATCAAACTGTTGTAACAAGAATTAACAAAGTAACAAGAACAAAAGTAACAAGAATTTGTTAAGATATAGTGTATTCACGTAATATATGACAATTATAAACTTATGACAATTATAGCGTATTTAGAACAAACGGATGGGCGTACATGTTGATCTGCTCTCCCGCCCTGATATAAAAAAAAAACCTTGACAAATTATATATCTAAACGTCCCTCACAAACCACGCATGAAAATCCATTCAATAGTTTTTACATTTATCGCGTACAGACAGACAGACGTGGCAGTAGATTTTGTTTTATAATATGTGATATATTATATACTGCTCAACTAGTGGCAACCCTAACAATGTCTAGAGTAGCGTTCGAGTCGAATTTATTTATAACAGTGTCCGTTGATTTTTAGTGATTTTTACTAAATTAGTGGAGAGCGTGGAAATAAATGGAAAATTTTTAGACGATGAGAATTAAAAAAAAATATATATTATTAATAATTTCATCTAAGATTATTATGTGGCAAATAAGAAAACATACAATAAATTTGACAACAAATTACGTGTATTAATAATCCCTGCTGAAGTCACTCGCTTTTATTCATTGATCATTTTTATTTACTTTATCTATACTAATATTATAAAGAGGTAAAGTTTGTGAATTTGTGAGTTTGTGACGTTGTAGGGGGTAACCTCAGAAAGTACTGGTCCGATTAGATTTTTTTTTCAGTGTTATATAGCTCATTTATCGAGGAAGGTTATACGCTATATATCATTACGTTAAGAGCGGAGCACCAATAAATGAAGAATATTTTAAAATCGAGGTTTTTTCCTCTTGGGAGCTTCTGCTGCGTATGAGCGTTAGCCCAAAGTACCTATTCCACGCGAACGAAGTCGTGGGCAGAGGCTAGTATATTATAAGGTTAGAGCACATCCTCGCTTGGTGCTAAATGACGACGAGGTCCAAGACAATAAACATGCTAAACCTAGAAGAACTAGGTCTCAAGTGAACCAGAACACACCCATACGTTCCCTTTTTATATCATAGCAGGCAAACGAACAGCTGGGTCACCTGACGTTAAGTGATTACCGTCGTCCATAGACAATAGCAACACTAGGGGAGTCGCAAATGCGTTGCCAGCTTGTGTTTGGGGGAGGGGGAGAGGGGAGGAGAGGGAGGTGGGCCTCCGGCGCTCTCACTGACCGTACGAAACGCAACAATGCAAGCAGTGTTACTTCACGTCGGTTTTCTGTGGGTCAGGTGGTACTAAAAAGGGTGAGCCGACCTATTCATGCTGAAACCAGTAATGGCTTCAGCGTGGTCCTATCACCTACAAGACTGCTTGGTGATAGATTTGCAACTTCAGGTTTATAGTTAGCCAGGCGGGCTTAGAAAAAGCTACCATGCTATGGTTTCGTCACGATGTTTCCTTTCCCCGAAAGCTCCGGACTACCTATTGTGAGAATACGCTAACCCTTAACCCATCGTCGCTCCATATTACCACTAACCAAGGGCAAGGTAAAAAAGAAATGCAAATTAGTTCTCTGTACTTAGTACATCCAATTTAGGAAAAGGTATTCTGTTACGGAGACTAAATTAATTCCTTTTATATATCGGATAACGGACTGTATGACTGTGTGTTTGAAGTTGATAAATCTGATATAATCCATAACATTATAGTTTAAAACACCCACTGCAGGGCCGCAGGCGTCTTGCTAAAGGAAGTTATAGACAGAATCACCACGACAACTCCTGATATATTGATGACTAGCTATGCTCGCAACTCCGTCCGCGTGGAAACTAATGTAAAAAGAACAGTGACTCTTACTGAAGTCGCATTGTCATTAAAATTACCATAAGTTTTGATAGAGTGAACCGATTTTAATGAAACCTAGACTAAATGTAACTCGAGGATATGCTTTATGATTTTATTGTGGTTATTTATTGAGGTTTTTTGATGTATTGAGGTTTTATCGTGAACTCAGTATTTTAACAGTGATGCGTGTTTATATTAACAGGCAAACAGACATTTCTAAAATTCGTACTTATTTCTACATACCGGCCAAATTTTTTTTAACTAAAATCTAGAATGTATGGAGACGTTACATTCACATTTTTATTATATGTATAGATATATAGATTTCAAACTCTCTCGTTTCCAAACTCCGTAACTATATACAGACCGGTCAAAAAGTATGGCGAGGGCTGTATACTTGTCCGAATACATGTAAAACTCGACTTTGCAAAATACGGCAGATAATTGTGTTTTTTATCGAATCAAAACTATCGACATTAATGCAACTCTAGACAAAGTATTAGAGTAGCTACGACCTCGCAGGTCACGGCGAGTAATATTCCTTTTAACAGATTTCCGTAAAAATACAACGACCCCGCTGTTAATTGATAAAATTAAACGGTTCACGGTTAGATAAAAGATATTAAATTTAAAACGTATTTCTCTCAATCAATGAGTTTTAACGAACAAACTGCCTATTCAATTAATATTTGGGACATACGTTTTTTATTAATATTAAATACTACTGGCCATCAACGTTTGGTCATATCTTTTTATAGAATTATTGGTTAAGAGTTGGTTTTAATCTCCAATGACACAATAATTATTTATTGCAGTGTTTAACCTTTTTCATCGGACGATCCCCATTGTATATAAAATTATGAACGAAAAATGAAAATCCGCACAACGTTGTTATTTATCTTCATGGACAAGGTAGATTATTAACAAGATGGTGGCCCCCTTGTTGGAACTTTCCAGAAAGTTTTTATAACACCTAAGAATTCATACTCCGCGGTTACTAATCTCCATCCACTTCACTTACGCCCAATAACTAAATTATATTACGTAAAATGCCACCAATATTACAAAATATATAGTAAAATAACACAAGATTTTGAATGAAATATAAAAACCACTACATGACAGACTAAGAACCCGCCAAACAACTCTTTTATTGCATTATAACGATCCCTTTATTTCTAAAAACGAAATCAGACAGTCGTATTTTTGGGTGAAAACATTTTTTTATACGTCGTATCTGAAAGAAATAGGTCAGATATATTGAAAGCGATGTCTTACATATGAGTTTATACGACAGCTGTAGGTATCATAGATTCTCATCTCTGCTCGCTCGAGTTTTTATTATATAAGTTAAAACTGAATCAAATTGGATGGATAAGGCTGAAAATGTAAGAAGAATATAAATTAACCTAAAATACATAGGTGAAATAGTCGTTTTTATTCGCGTCTATTATATACTTTAATCTAATTCCGTATAAAGCGATGTTGTGCGATCACACAAATTAACTCACTGACATAGGCATTCACACTTCGGTCCTATCCGGTTATCATCGGGCGACCCATACGCTCACAGATCGTGATACCTCGCGTCGCGCCGCAATTGCAATCGGAATAATTAAATAAATTAATGTACGTAAAGTCGTAAATTATTGTTATAACCCAAAAAAAGGTTTAACAAGTTAACTTTCTTTTATTTTTGTAGAAAATATTGCAAAACATATGTAAAACGTGACAGCTATCGGAACGTTGCCAGAATAAAAACGAAAGTGACAGTGCGAAGGGTCAGGAGTCAAACTCGTATCGATCAAATTAGTTAAGGGCCCGAAAACGTCCAATTATACGCGGTTGACAGTCGGTCGACGGAACGTCAGCCGGCCGGATTAATTTGACGCGCGGCCCCACGCGGCGGCGTTGACAGCTGTCACCCTGACAGCTCCGTACACGGATCGTTAAGTATTAATTGTTTCGGATGTTCATCCGTAAATTCGGTTCTCATTCGATCTGTATCGGATTACTTAGAAAGCGGGGAAAGTAATGGATAGTGGATTAATAATAAATATTGATAAATACTCGTTTTACTCGACATGGACGTGACGAATAAGATAGATGCAGGGGTTGATGAAATAGCGACAGGTGTCTGGGGTAGCTTGTAACCTAATGTTTCACATGTGTATCCCTTGGGATATATTAAATCTACATTAACCCGAGGGAAGCCGTGAGTAAATCCTAATAACGATCGTCGACACCTTTTAAGCAATCTTTCGAGATTTAAACATATTTATCTATACATATATATAATCGGATGTTCGTAAATATCCTGAGTTTGATAAATCACAACCGATCAAATTAATGTTGACAATCTCAGTGTTTTCTCATGAATGACTTCATGATAAATACTTTACAGTAACCCGCCACTAGATGACGCTGCAAGAAATGAACTAGAATTGATCGCCGTAAAAGATGTATATAATATAGTAGAACAGAATATTATATTCTAGCGCTTGAAATAGCGGAAGTTAAAATTTCCAGAGAATATCGAACGCGGAGGCTAAGTGCTAAGTTATCTTTGGAGAGTTATTATCGTTTGCTTGATTTCAACGTAGTGTAATTTTAGTTGTATCAGATATAAATACAATATAAATTGTTAGCTGTAAATAAATTTAAAATTAAATCGCTAGCTCATTTGTTACTTACTTGAATGTAAGTCAATTAAGTTACCTTGAAACCAGTGACAGTTGCTTGGCGGTAGATTTACGAGACCGTAATACGAGTCGTTACGTTACAAAATGAACTAAATCCAATTTCAGTTGTTTCAAGATCTTGAAACTTTGACAACGTAATGAATCATTTTATGTATGTAAGCAATTAAATTGAATTTAACTCATGTAGTCATTATGTGTCGTAAGTCTCCAAGTGACAGGTGATGATGGCTCTGTGGTAGCGTATTTAAACACCGTATTAATCGATATAGGTTCAAATCTCTACAATATATCTAAGCTTTCGGTAAAGGATAACATTCTAATGAAAACATATAGCGTGGTTATAAGGTGTTTTTTCTACAACCCTTAGGATTGAAATTTTTCGCCAAACACAAGTTGATATGTTCTAACAGATACACTCAAGAGCCAGTTTTTACTACCATCGCGGACCACATTATCGTCTAACATTAAATTTTTATATATATATATATATATATAATATAATATATCATAAAAGGCAAGCGAACATTCAGGTCACCTGATGTTAAGTGATTACAGCCGTCCATAGAGACTATTGACACTAGAGGAGTCGCAAGTGCGTTGCCAGCTTATGATCGGGGAAGGGGGAATGAGAGAGGTGGAAGGGGAGGAGGTCGGTAGGCCTCCGACGCTCTCACTGACCGAACAGAACACAACAATGCAAGCACTGTTACTTCACGTCGGTGTTTCTGTGTGTCGGGTGGTAGTACCCCGGGTGAGCCGACCCATTCATGCGACAAACGAGTAAAATTTATAAACAAGTGAACACGTCAAATTACATTACCGCATCGATTTATTTATCCTGACGTTTTTATTTATTTGCAAACAAAGATATCAATGTACGCTAGGCTTACTAGATTTGACATTCGAATTAATTGCTAGGAAACCGCATGTAACGGAACTATTTTTTAAACTTAAAATAATTTATTTGGTTCTTACAAAAAGTACTATTCTATTTGATGCAACTGAACATAGATTTCGGGTACACTTACGAGTTAGTAATATCTGAAATTACAACAAGCTAGCGCCAAGTATTCGCACCTACACAAGCGCTTTAGGGAGTCGCATATAAACATGGACCGCGAAGTTCAAGCTAAAATTAGCTGCACCTAACTAACTAACTGCAGCTCCGAAACACACATATAGATACTTGGCGATAGATTTTCAGATTAGAGGGTGGTAGGTAACCAAGAGAACTGTACGTAAAGTCCTACAACCATGGTTTTATTTCAGTCTTTTGCTTTACCGAAATCCTCAGCTCATTGCAGGATTCAAGCCTAGGTCGATCGACGCAGTGTCAAAATATTCTAACCACTAAGTCATAATCTTTCAAATAAACCCCAATTTAAAATTATATATTTTTTCCGAACATTAACCTTTTCTATCTCTGTCTACTATATGCTTAAAGAACGAGATAGGTTATTGACAGCTACTCGTATGTGGCGTGTAGTCTTCGTTCGGATTTGCGTTTCTAGTGTTTATTTAATTCCATGGTTATTTGCGATTTGCTTTTTATAATATGGTCAAAGATGGTCGAGTACTCCGTGTGGTCTGTTAATTTATCGATGTTTCAAGCAGATTTATGTCTTATTTCGTTACCCGCAAACTTATTACTGGAGGGTCTAACGATACGAATATAAATTATTATAATTATCAATCTATAAAATAAAAGTCTCGAACTATTTACGATATACGATTATAAATAATTAGCACTGTATAAGTTTTGATTATCGTCGATTCACTTTCTGTTTAATTAACGATATTATTTTCTATTTTTTTTAAAAGAAATAACTTAAAGGAAATTACAATAAAAAAGTGAGCTGTGTTTATGACCACACGATAGAAGTGAGAACTTATAAATTGACACATGCGTGAAATGTAAATAAACCATAATAATATTTAAATACGCATAATATATACACTGATTATATACAAACATATGAGTCCTTTCATTTAAAAATAAGCTCAATAAGCACCCAATTTTAATCGTTCATAATATAACATGTTTAATTTTAAAGAATTCCAGTTTTTATACACTGAGAAGGAATTTCTAATTTTGCCGTCCATAAGTTTTTTTTTATGATTTTCATATTTTACGTGCACAAAATGTGTAAATCATAAAAAAAATACGTAAAATATTTGGAAAGGATAACATTGGATTTAGATTATTCTGAAATGTAAGCCAAAATGGCTATTCCAAGCTGGAGAGCAAAGTAACAGCCACTAAAAATATAGATTTCCGCAGAATAACGCCTTCTTAAGTCAAACGCAAACCCATAAGGTTTTCCTCTTACAGATAGGTTTTTTTTTATAGCAAACCTAAAACAGTTTTCACTTAAATATAAAATCGAGGCAATCATAAAGACTTAAATATCTTTTGAATTTTCATATCATTACATAGTATAAAACAAAGTCCCCTAGTGCGTCTGTCTGTCTGTCTGTTCGCGATAAACTCAAAAACTACTGAACGGATTTTCAAACGGTTTTCACCAGTGTGTAGAGTGATTCATGCGGAACTTTCATGTATATAACTTGTCTTAGGTTTTTTAATAATCAGGACGGGACAACGTCTGCCGGGTCCGTTAGTTATTTATAATGTGAATGACAATATTTAAAATTCAAGATTAGTATATTGAAGTTATTCATATTAGTGTGGTTTTGTAACTCGGAGCAGTAATTATAAACATTTTTATAACGTCCATTAATCAATGAAACGTATGATAACCTGCAAAATATCAATATTATATTCAATCAATATCAATATTTCACAGGCCCTATACCACGCGTCGCTAGTCTGCCGCAAGCTGCGCAAGCGCAATACGGCTGGTCATGTTTACATAGCATGTCATGACGTGAAATAAATTTATCTCCTGCCAAAAAGGCCGTACAACGTGTATAAATAACTTTTCAAAAACTGTCTACAATGATTATAATAAAAACTTTTTGGCACAAAAACTACAAAAATGTTGAAACCGAAAAGCTATGGTCGAAATTCAAACACTGGAGGACTATTAGTAATACCGTCGAAACTTCAAAGCAAGGAATCTTCAGATAATTGTCACGCGTTACTGAGACACACATATCACATTAGCTTGTATTATCATATATCATTATCTCTGTAATAGGTACCGGATTCTAGTTCATAAATTGCCCGTATCATCGGGCCAATCTTAATAAATTAAGATTTATCCTATAGATATATATATTTGTATAATATTATACATTATTTATATCCTCGCACCTACCTTTGTGGGTGCACCGAACTTATCAGATGTTAAAAGGGTATAATTTTATTACGTTGAACTTGTCACCCCTGTTTTTATGTCTTATTTTTATAGGGCTGTCGAAATAAAGGTTTTATTAATAAACTTACATGGTTATTAACGTTACCTAAACATGAAGGCGCGTTTTTAATTATTACATTTATGACTTTTTGTTTGTCAGTTTTTACCTCTGAAATATTTGAACCGATAATGGCTCGGTAAAGGAATGATGAGTCATTGAAAAAATGATGGCTCAGTGAAGCTATGATGGCTCAGTGAAGTAATAATGGGTCGGTGAAGAAAGTATAGCTCAGTGAAACGCTAATGACTCAGTGAAACGCTGATGGCTCAGTGAAGCAATGACGGCTCAGTGAAGAAATGATAGCCCATTGACGCAATGATAGCTCAGTAAAGCAATCATGGCTAAGCGAAGCAATGATGGCTCAGTAAAGCAGTGATGGCTCAGTGACGCAATGATGGCTCAGTGAAGCAAAGATGGCTAAGTGAGGCAATGATGGCTCAGTGAAGCAATGGTGGCTCAGTGAAGCAATGATGACTCAGTGAAGCTATAATGGTTTAGTGCTCAACGTGTTCTTATAGAACGTTAATCAACGGAGGTTTTCATCCTTGCGATTGAGTAAGAGCTTTCCGTGAAAAAAAAATCTTATATTTATTGTTAATTGGAATTGAAAATTCGACTGCCAAGATTTACAAGGTAATATCTCCAAATGTAATAAAAATAATTATGTAATTGATATATTGTTAAGTTTATAATAACACAAGACTAAGCACCTATCTAACTACGATCAAGGATATTTTAGTGCATTTTTAGAGTAAATTATTTTCATATCGGTTTTATTTTTGGTTAATTATTTTTAAAAACTAATAGTAACAGGTACATGTAAATCCTTACTTAAAAAGTTTGAATTACAGGTTACGATTTCAATCGGTTCATTGAAACGAACATTGTTTTAAAATTATTTACTTTATTTCTATAGAACAAAAAACGATTAAAAACAATTATGTTTAAAGATATGATAACAAAATAGAAGTGTCAACCCTATCGCATAGATAAACGCTAACGCAGCGATAGTCCTGTGAATATTTTAAATATTATTTATATTGTACCTGTGAATTGAAGCGGGATCTTGAACTTCTTTTAGATGTTTTAATCGACTTATATCATTGTACTATTTAGTGCTACATTCTTGGAGGCTGTTTTAAATAATTTTATTTAGAATAACTTGATCTCACTATAGACAAAGGTAGGGCATTAGTATTTGTATGTATATCGTGATTCTTGACCGTCAAGCGCGTGCTATAGAATTTCCAGAATCATCTTTTTTAAATTGTTTCTTTTGGCCTTTTTGCCGATTATATGTCCCGTGAGTTATCAAAAGAAGTGCCACCACGACACTGCCTGAAACATATATAATTTATATGTTTATTTTGCTATATAGTCTGTCAAGGTTTTGTGTAAATTGGTTATGAAATGCAACGATTATTCTTGGAAATTGCAAATCATGCTGCCTGGGAGTTTTTATCGAAAACTTTAGAGATATAACAGAACAATGTATCTTGGGATATTCAAATTCTTTTATAGATCAAAAAAGAAGTCTGTGAGTGCATATATCTGTTTTAAGGATAGCCCACTATACTCATCATAAGTTCTAAAAAAAGGAGACGGACTGTAAAATCCGGTGTATTTTGAAAGTGTAATTATAAAGATTCAATGATATAATAGTGCAAATACGCTATTCATACATATATACATTTGTGAACCATACAATCGAAATTGCATGATTCACAAATGAATACGTGTATATCGGAATGAAACGAACTAAAACTATTCGATTCAGTTCGATGAGGGAAAAAAACAAAACCCTCCCACCATGTGTATATATGTGCACGTGTGTGAGAGAGATGATCTCATATGTGTGTTCAAGTGATGTAGGTGAGTCACTGTATCGCGATAATAATATCTCGAGGGCTCCACGCGGGGACGACCTAGGCTCGAAATATTACTGAGAACCGCGATGTGTGCGGGAGCTAAAAAGGATCGATTACAAAAGCGCGGGCGCAACACGCATTTAAAAAGATCGAATTTAAATTTATTTAACGGCGACGGCGCCGAAATCTAAAAATAGACATAACAAAAATTATTATTATTGAACGGTCGTTTTAGGGGAAGATAGACGTAGTTACGCGATTTACTCCTAGACGGCGACGTCTGCCTGGGGTAGCGAGGGCGCTTTGTGCGCGGGACGCGGGGACATCCGCGATAATTCGATGTGTATGTGATGTGATGTGAAGTAACAGTGCTTGCATTGTTGCGTTTCGTTCGGTCAGTGAGAACGCCGGATTAAATGCATCACAGCGAATTTGTTGATATGACTTTGTGACTATCCAAAACTATAAGGGTGTTATTACAAAAAAGTTAAATACGTATTAAATACTTGGTTTAAAAAAGTTTCCTAATAAATGCACTGCGCTCGCTCGAGGCAAGTTCGCGTAATCGTTTTTCGCAAGTCTAACGAAACGAACGAAATAGCGGAGTGCCTCCCGTATCACACTGTGGGGTAGGCTGTTGAAGGCGTTGGCGATGTCCAAGGAGACCACCAGAAGTTTCTCTCCTTGGGAGGTCGCATCTATAGACAGCGACTTAAGGAGGGTCAGGGCGTCCACTGTGGAACGTCCTGCCCGGAAGCCATACTGCGCGTCCGCCACGTTCGGTCCGACTTCCTGCAGATGCTGGACGACCCGGGAAGCAACAATTCTCTCCAGTACCTTCCCAGAGTCGTCCAACAGTACCAAGGGCCGATACGCGGACGCGCAGTACAGGGGGTGGCCCACCTTTTCCAGCAGGCATAGCCGGCCCTGCTTCCAGGGTTTCGGGAACCGCCTAAACTCTAGACAACTGTCGAGTAGTCCCAGAAACCACCCACCTATATAGTCCAACGAGACCGCGAGCACCCGGCCCGGGACCCTATCCACACCGGGCGCTCTCCTTCGATTGCGGAGGCACTCTAGCGCACTCCCCATTTCCTCCTCTGTTACAGGGGGGGAGGGCTATCGAGCACCTCCGCAACTTCCACCTGAGGAAGCGGAGGCATGGGAGGAGGTAGCAGCACCGGAGGGTCTGGGAACAACTCTCCCACGACACTCGCCACCACCTCCGGCCGGAGAGCTTCCGTCACCGGGGGCGCTCGGGACAGCTTCTTTCTCACCATCCACAACACAAAAAGAATTAGTCAAAAAGTTTTTTTTTTACTGACTACGCTATTGACCTAGCAGGGTCTTCACAGCTTCACCGGACTACTAAGGCGAGCTCTTAAGGCACTCTGCCGATTTTATTTGACAACTAGCTCAAGGGTGCACGGCACACCTCGGCTTGGGCTGTTGCCTGATACATGCAATTCGCGACCTATCTGAGCTAAGCTAACTATTCATACATATATGAGTTGTTGAAACATATATGTGTACCAAGCATACATACCTCAGCAACTCTTATATATATTTCGTATCGGACAATTTTCTAAACTCTTTCAGTTTAATAAGGGAATAAAATAAAACTCTTCCACTTGCATGTGTAACCCAAAATGCTAATACAGCCCTTCGAAAGTGATGCGGTTACAATATATATACATTCGACAAACGATCTTTATTTATAAAGTTAAAAATTTTATTATCGACAAACTAAATCTGAATTAACCTATAAATCAGCAAAACAAATTAAAATTAAGACGAATATTCTCGAAACTAAAAATAAACGACACGTGCGTATTTACGCAAAGTGCACAAAATAACAAACAAACAGTGATGTGCAAAAGTAAACATCGATAAACCTGTCGATAAGCTTAAAATATCGAGATGTGCTATCGTGCATAATCGTTGCAAAAATGTTAACAAACGATTTATTTATACGAAGTCCGAGCTAATAATTGCACGTTAAAAGCTATTTATACGATGATCATAAATTTAATGTGTTACATATAATATAAATCATTTTTTATCGTTGTCATAATATTTATAAAACATTTTGGCAAAAACTCATCTAATCACATGTTTTTCGATGATTTTATGATTATTTAATGTTAGTAATTTCAATTTACAAATTATGAAATTTAAATAGATTAGTTAGACTGTAATTAATTTAAAAATTCAAATAGGTACACAGCTATACCGTTGTTTTGAGTTTTCACTTCTGTTGGCAATCCTTATGACCGTCTCGATTTTTTTTACATCTGACTAACGCTATTGGTCTGAAGAACCTTCGCAGCTTCACCGAACTAAAAATAATGTAACTTTAACGACTTACGCTCTTACGTCCTTGCCGAGATAGTTCTCTAGTAAAATGTGTAGGTGGTAGAGCTACGCTAAACCTATTACTGGTTTCAGCATGAATGGGTTGGCTCGGCCAGTAGTAGTGCTTGAATTGTTGCGTTTCGTTCGGTCAGTGAGAGCGCCGGAGACCCACCAACCTCAAAAGGCTGGCAACGCACTGGCGACCTGTTGTTGCTTGTGTCTATCGTTCACCCGCTATAATATTAAAAAAAAACCCTAATGTCAAATTTTTCCTACTTATCTGAGATTTATCGCTATATATTGCTTTTTAAATAACACGTTTATAACTTATTTATTTACTTACTTACAACTGTATCTATATAAGCGTATCTAATATTTAAACAATATTATTATAAAGTTTAAAGAAAATCCAATAATTCATCTTTACGTGAAAGACAAACAAAGATCTTTATATTCTCAAAAATTGTAATATTCATTGGACATATTAGTGATATTAGCTTATGACGGTTTCATCGCTTGCAATATATCAAAGAATGGTACTTACCCATTCGACGTTTGTAAGTCATGCCAATTAAAATAATTCAGATAGGACAGTTCCTTTCAAACTAAGATTTTAAAAAGTTTTACTTGAGAGTAGAATCAATGTTAATAATTATGTCAACTCTAATGCTGCGACGAGATAAGCAAAATTTTGATAGTTTCATGTAAGCAAGTTTTATAACTCTGAATTTACACTAAAATGTTGCCATCGGCTGAGTGCCTTAAACGCTCGTCTTAGTAGTCCGGTGAAGCTGTTAAGACCTTGCTAGGTCAAAAGCATAGTCAGTTCGAAAAAAAAAAAGAACATTGTCAGAACATTTCATAAGAGAAGTAAGTAAATGTTTTTAACATTTATTTAAAAATTAGCATATTAATAATTAACAAAAACATAATTAATTTGCTTTGGTAGTAAATCCATTGATTATTAATAGCACTGTACGCGAAAAGAGAAACAAACATCTCAGAAACCCATAAAAGATGTTGAGGACGCACACCGATTCAATAAAGTTCAACAGATTATAGAAAGTTGTTCAATACAATCGTGTTTACTATTTTATAAACAGATAACGTTAGAACTTGGAATATCTTTCGATAAAACTCGGCGTATCTATCGATAAAGAGTGTTATTTACTACGTCACTAAACGCCGTAAAGCTGTTATTACACTGTCGAAAAGTACTAAGCAGCTACCGAGAAATGTATGTTATTGTTTGCTTCGACGTAAATAAAGTTTCCACTTCGATTTAGTTATATTTAACGGTTATTTTATTATAACGTTATTGGATTATCTTAATAGTTATATAACAGTATTACTTTATTATATTGTTATTATTTATTTAGGAAATAGAACGCATTTTGAAGTAGATATTCAAGATATAAACTGTATAAATATCATAATACAGGTATTTTGCCTTGTCACGTTTTGGGATGAACTGTACAAGCCTTGTCAATCTTTTTGGCTGCACTAAGTTCGAGTTTGGGCATAACATAACCAAGATTTAATCTAGAACAAAGTCAAAACATTATTGTACGTATCTAATAATGGCATTTATTTGTCTTTTAGTTGTCTCAAATAATATAATACAACTAGCGAGCCCGGCGGGCGTTGTCCTGACTTGCTAATAGAAAATATTCTAACATTCAACTACAGCGCCACCTATCGGGTCCTATTGTGAAACTAAACCATACGTGAATCCACCAACACTAAAAAAAAAATCAAAACTTAAGACGACAGCGATGACCAGCGATGAATTGTCAATCTCTGGACGGTCGTTACTATTCTTCTATCGCATTATGCTTACCAGCAGCTATAGAGGTTTTATAGCCACGCTGAAGCGATTACCGGTTTCAGCATGGATGGGTCGGCTCGCCCGGTGTTGTACCACCCTCTTACAGAAAACCGACGTGAAGTACTGTGCTTACATGTTGCGACTCCCCTGGTGTTGCAAGTGTCTATGGGCGGTGGTGATCACTTAACATCACGTATCCCACCTGTTCGTTTGCCTTGTGTGATATAAGAAAAACGATATTTAAAAATGTATAAAAAATAATAAAACAAATTGAGCCGTCACTATATCGGCATACACAACTTATGTTTCATAACCATATCTAGTAACGGAAATAGAAAAGAAAACTGTAATTGTTGTATTTAGGTGTTTAGTTTCATATTTTACTAGTTTTTACTTTTATAATGTAGATTGGAACTAACGTATAACGTGATATAACGAGTGTAGTACCACCTCTAGCAATGTGTATACAAAATTTCATGTAATCGGTTAATTAGTTAGAGCGAAAAAGCGTAACAAACCAATATTCGTATTTATAATATTACTTAGACTGTCTGAAATATTTACTAACAAATGTTATAAACATCAGGTCATAATTGAATATGCTAAGCTTAATTTATCTCTTCAAAAGGCAGTAATGAACGTTACAACTCTATAGCTAGTTTGAAGAACATTCCAGTGATCGCAAAGAACCCGCAGGAAATTTAATTCGGGTTTTTAAATATTGTTTTTATAAATATCGGTAACATCTGTCTTTATAAACACGTTATCAACGTATCTCTAGTGTTCTAACAGTTTATTTTCTTTTTAAATATATTTTTAATAAGGAAATATATACATCCGCGTCTAATTACAGTCTGGAAACTCGCTTTGTCGCACGTGTAACACTTAAACACACCAATTGACATGTTTATTTATAAAAAAATTATAATATAATAAATGAGGTGTTAAGGATATATATTAATTAGGTGTAAATATGTAATGCGTGTTTAACATACTATAATTAATTTATGAATTATTTAATTTAGTCAGCAGTGTAGTTTATATTAGAGGCACGTGCTGGGGTGCGCCGGCCGAAATGTTACCGCGTCTGATGAATTTTGATACTTTGTATATATTTAAAAAAATTAATTCGTTCTGAATTATTTTAGCTGTCGGTAATTTTTGCTCCTACTTCTTTCTGATTGATCAATTAATATTCTTTATAAAAATATATATTATTACTAAATAGATAATTATTACAAGGTGTTTTGTAAAATCTGCAAGGCTCCAACGATATGATGATCTCATTGGTATCTAGGTAGTTTTTATAGCATCTAGGAATTCTTACTTTATTATATACGTTATTATTTTCTGTGCACTTTAATTGTACACAATAACCAAGACATACTACTCAAGGTTCCAGCAATATAGAATAAAATCAATACTGAATAAAATCTCGTCAAAAAACCCTGGTGATTTAAAATATCCTAATATGGAAGTCAGGGTCCTCATCGTGTTTTATTTTACTTTATGTACGTTAGCGTTTAACCAAAAATTTACCTGGTATATGCTGCTATGGCTCACTATGGGAACATGCTAAACCTAGACGGAAATTAGCTCTGATGTGCATACATACCTATTAACTTTGGGCTATAGATATTAAACTTGAGTGTGATAACTAGCCAAATAGCATTAGTAGATTGTTTACTAGTAATGATCTCATAAGGATATTTTTAGCTATATTAAGCTAAGAAGAACATTTATGTAGTCGAGGTTGTATATTTTAATTAAAGTAAAAAATTTCCTATACTTTAATGTATTGTTTAAGGTACATCTTTTAACATAGGAGTAACAAAAGCTAATTAAAAATGAAAGAAATTGAATTTAGTAGTAGTTTTACTATTGAGTTTGTAATTATAGTGTAAATTTTAAAAACACTTTCGGATATTTTTCTAAACGGTTATTTTTATTTTGTCATCTCCTGCCATTAGAACATATAAGTAGGTACTTATACTTACAGGTTCCATAAAACGTAGCCTATATTTGGCATTTGAAATAATAGTATTGAAGAATAAACCAGTGGGTTTTTAGTACTTCGATTTATTCATTGTAAAATATTCTTAACATAAAAATTTATGGTGGTCATATTGTTGTATATATACGAGCAACCGTGTTAAGTTACAATATAATAAAATAAATTATAGTTTGGTGCCACTTAGTGGTGATTTATAGTTTATAATAAAATTGATAGGATCATAACATTTTCCACATAAAGAAAATTACATTTGTCAACTTATATGGCGATTTGTCATAAAATTGTTATTGTAAATTTTATAGTTTACAGAACTCCCAATATAGCAATAGACATTTTTATGATTATGTTCGTTCACTAAAATAATGTTGATAAATGATTAATAACATTAATTATATACTCTACAAGTATCAAGATGATGACATCCATACAAATTGAAGTGTTGAGTGGTTTGAAGTGGGCGAAAGCATTCTTAGATAATTTTAACCGAATACTACCGGGAGCTGACGCCTATTAGTTGCGTATTAGCGGCACTGACTTAACGTTGGCCCTTTCTATTACTGCTTTGCTCATCTCTGGAATGTCTTCTTAAATTGCCTTATATTGTACTGATTAATTAACAATTATCTTTTTACCCTTATGTGACCTAAATAGGGTCGTTACAATATATTTTCCTCTTTTCTAACAGATGTCATCTCAGTATGCATACCTTTTTTTTATACACATATAATTTTTCACACAATCTATCCAAACCTTTTTCGGTCTTCAGGTTAAAAAATCTCCATATAAAAATCGAGTGAGTCAAAGATATTCAAAAACGTTAACAGAGTTACAGTCAGTAATTCAGTTCAAATAAAATAGTTATTGGATCATATAACTAGTCTCACTGTAAAAGGTAAGGTTCGGCCTAATTTCCTTCCTTAGTATTCTCGAGCCAAACCGGGCCTGGTAGCTAGTATAAACTAAAGATCTTCAAAACAAGGAAATATTTCTGATGTTACGTAAATAAATAATAAACGCTTGAAATATATTCTAATACACCGATATAGTATAAATAAACATACCTTAAGTTTGTGGTTTGCCGCAAAAAAACGTAATCACTAAGTTAAAATAAAGTCAGCTCATGGACAGTTCAAATAATGGCGGTAACTTAGCTGGTGGTAAGACGACGGCCGGCGCCATGTTTATAACTTACAAAGTTGTGGAAATTACATCTCTACGTGAGAATTTCTAGTAATTTCTATTTGTAAATTGATTTTATTTTAGTTTCTGCACCATATCGACTCGAACCTCGGTCAACCGTATGAGATATGAAATTTTTTTGCACTGGTTTCCATGGCGATGATACGTGGATATACTGTAGATACGATATACGCGCTTCGACAGCGCCTTCTTAAAACTTGGTTAACTAGCTTATTTTTGACAGCTGCCCCGTATCTAAGTAACATATAACTATTTCTTTTTCACCACCGATATTGAGAATATGCCATCTTACTTCCACATTTTATCTAAGACAGTGTGACGTTATAATATTACTTTACGTATGTGTGCGTTACCGTGTCATTTGACTTGTCAAAATATCATATAGGTAACGCATCTAAAGATTTTTAGTTATAATATCATTGATAAATGTACAAAAGAAGGAAAGTTTTAAAAATTACATGAACTGGTCTATATATACGCAGATAAATGCCATGTCTAGCTATACCATTATAGCAAGTAACTACTTGTTCTTTGCAAAGAAAGATCAGTTAAATCATACGATTCAAACTCACAAAGATTCCGAACGCGCTATCACATGGCTAAAGATCGTTTCGAATTCGGTATGTAGAATTTCTACGATTATTTTGATACCGCTATAATGATTGTAGGTAAAGGTCACTTGAAGCATGCCGTCGTGTTAGACCGATGTGCCGCCACCTCGACCCGTACTGCTGGTTCAAACGCGTACAATTTTCACTCGAAAACGTTAGCACTGGGTGAAGGGCCATCTATAAATTATGTAAGATGAATTTTAACTATATTTATCTTCTTGTTACACATGTTCAACCTGATGTAAGTTTACATATATTCAAAATGTTAAATTCAGTAATTATTAAGTTAAAACAAAATTGCATATTTATTTTTAAAGTTTTAAAATTCTAATTAATAAATTTGAGTTTGTTTGTTACGTTTCACAGCTTAACTACTTCATTACATTATATTACTTCATTTTGTAGGTGGCAGAGCCACGCTGAAGCTATTACTGGTCTCAGCATGAATGGGTTGGCTCGCCGGGGGTAGTATCACCCTCTCACGTGAAGTAATAGTGATTGCATTGTTGCGTTTCTTTTGGTCAGTGAGAGCGCCGGATACCCAATTCCCCTCCCCTAACCACTTCCCCTCCCCTTCCCACTTCCCCACTCCCCCTTCTCCCAAACACAGGCTGGCAACGCACTTGCGACTCCTCTGGTGTTGCAAGTGTCTATGGATGGTGGTGATCACTTAAAATCAGGTATGCCCAGGTGGCTCGTTTGCCTCCTATAATATAAAAAAAAATAAAAAAAATTACACATTATAAAACAAAGTCCTCTGCCGCGTCAGTCTGTTCACGATAAACTCATAAACTACTAAACGGATTTTCATGTGGTTTTCACCATTAGATAAAGTGATTCATGAGGAAGGTTTAGGTATATAATTTGCCATTTTTTTCTATTATCAGCGTAGAACAACGTCCGCCAGGCCCATTAGTAATAGATAATCTTGAAGTTTTGCACATAATTGATCAGGGGACTTTCTAGCAAAACCTAAGATTATTATCTAAAAATTTATACTGGTTTTACTGAGCTTGAAACATACAAAAACAACAGTTAACTTTTTGCCAACACATTAAATTGTCAATACATAGTTAAATAATCAAGTATACTATTACCCTTGCTGATACTTTATTGATACTGGTTTTACTGAGCCTGAAACATGAGATAACCAATCTGTCACGGTTTCTACTATTTAAACCATGTCGATCATTTGCTATTTTTTTAACTAAATATTTAACTGTTTGCCGACATACTTTAAATTTTCAATACATAATTAAGTGATCAAGAAGTATATTATGACCCTTGTACTTTATTGTCCCCGTTTACCATTAACGTATTACGTAATTTATAGGCAGGCCCTAACAGTGTTTCTACACGTCACATCTGCTTTGTTCATCTCGATTTAATTTAATATTAAAGCGAGATTCTACGAACAGTCACGCGACGGTCGAGGATTTCTCTAATACATCTTTATTTCAATGCCTATGATCGGTTAGTATTCGCAGTTAGCAATTTAATTATTAATATAGGAAAGTTGTTTCTTGATAACATACCGGTTCGTATGGTCCGGTGGTCTGAGATTCAGTTTTATTTATGACTAGCTATGTCCGTGACTTCGTCCGTGTAGCTTATGTAAAAATACAGTGATTAATAAAATCACCTGAATGTATTAAGTCCATTAATCTACTTTTCTCTCGTACTTAAGCCGCGTCGTCATTAAAATTACAATAACTTTTGATAGAGTGAATCGAATTTAATTAAACAAAGACTAAATGTTACATGAGAATATGTTTTACGATTTTCTTTTAGGTTTTATCGTGAACGTAGTACTTTAGCATTCTTGCGTGTTCAATCAAACTGATAGACATATATGTCTAAATGTGATTAAAATATATATTATTACTTACTAGCGGAGCCGGCAGACGATGTCTCGCCTTGATTATAAAAAAATCCTTGACAAATTATATACCCAAACCTTCCCCATGAATTACTTTATCTACTGGTGAAAACCGCATGAAGATCCGTTCGGTAGTTTTTAAGTTTATCGCGAACAGACAGACAGACAGACGCGGCAGGGGACTTTGTTTTATACTATGTAATTTATATATAGATAAAGGCTTTTTTTTTTTTCGAACTGACTACGCTATTGGCCAAGTAAGGTCTTAACAGCTTCACCGGACCACTAAGGTGAGCGCTTAAGGCACTCAGCCGATTCTTGTTTGGGCAACCTGCTCAAGGGTGTTGAAGAGTGTAGATGACAGAATGGACCCTCGGGGCACACCTGAGCGTATCGGGTGAGATGAGGACAATTCACCTTCCACTCTATAGCGGAAGGACCTATCGGTGAGATAGTCGCGTATTATGTGAACTAACCTATCGGAAACACGAAAAATAATTAACTTATGAACGAGCCCTGAATGCAAGACTTTTTTTTTTTTTTTTTCGAACTGACTATGCTATTGACCTGGCAAGGTCTTTACAGCTTCACCGGACTAGAGCGCTTAAGGCACTCAACCGATTTTATTTTGACAACTAGCTCAAGGGTGCGCGGCACACCTCGGCTTTGACTGTTGCCTGATACATGCAATACGCGACCTATGTAAGCTAACCTAAGGCTAAGCTAACTATTCATACATATATTAGTTGTTGAAACATATATGTGTACCAAGCATACATACCTCAACAACACTTATATATATTTCGTATCGGATAATATATAGATAAAGGTATTTTTATAATTTTATATAACTAATGATTCCGTTGAGTTTGTGAATTTCGTCAGAAGTTGTTGTGGTGGTCGACCTGTTAGACCGTTGGAATATCAATGCATGTGATATCCGCAGGTTCGAACCCCGGCATGTACTAACGAATTTTTCGTTTCGCATACGTTTACTAATTTAAATTTATAACACTATCGGCTGACGGTAAGGAAACATCGAGACCTGAACCTGAGAGATGTTTTTGTAGTACTACTGTGTGTGGGAATATATAGAATTGTGGATTTCTTGGAGTTTGAAATAGCCAAACCATCGTGGATTGGCGTGGTGATTATGCCCACAGTTTTATTCAGGTAAAGGCCTATAAATCTGCAGTGGGACTCTTACAAGCTGATGATGATTTTTATTCAGTGACATTGTATTTCATGTAACATTTATAGATAATATTTTTATGAACAATGTCACTCAAATCTAGGATATTGTTATTGATTTTTTTTTATTATCAAAAACGAAATGCAAACTACCATTACTGTTTTTCAAATTTCAGTTGTTTTGATTGATTGTTATGTATAGCGATTAAACGAGTATTCACTACGAAAGTAATAACTGCGAAGTGTTGACAATTGGCAACTTTATTTGGATTACGTTTTTATTATCTATGTTAAGTCATTTACTTAACGTAGTTAGTTAAAATCCAATAAACTAAATGACAGATATGATAATGTATATATTTGAAATGTATAATTAAAAATTTAATTTAATTTCTCACACAACACCCTGTACACTAAGTTGTAAGTTATGAAACTTAAAAATCTTAAAATACATCACAACAATGGTATATTTAAAGGCGGTCAGCGCCGCGGGACGCACGCTAGCTATTTATAATACTTTGTCGTGTCTAAGTTACTAAACATACGTGTAAATCCGTCTCGGGTTATAAACAAGTTGCGTTTAAGTTGTAACTTAGCGGCGGGAGGTAACAGTAGCCCGGCTTACTTAATCAAAGAGTTGTGTGGGAGTTATATTTCACTAGTTTAGTCAGCGGCTTCGCTTGTATAGCACTAATATTTAAATTTTGATTGAATTATTTACACTTATGGGATATAACTAGCGGTGTGAACGAATTTTAATATTGATTTATTAGGACGAGTTTAGTAGGAACTGTTTTTCGTTAATATTCTATATGTTGTTAAGGAATGTAAGCCGTGCCTCTAATGAGTCGCAAAAAACTAAAGGGGTCGCTTGCCTACACTTTTTTTTATTTTGAACGCACGAGATTCTTGTGCGGTTTTTGAAGCGTCTTGACGTCCGACGAGTATTAATATTTATTTATTAAATTCATTTTATATGAACACTATTGTAAAGACTATTGGACATTATTATTGTTTGTTGTGAGTGTTTGTGCTATTCTAGACTAATTTTACGTACAAAATATTACACACACATTACTACACACGGTGTAGCGCAGTGAGAGCATAACAGGAAGCTTGTATACCTGTAAGGTAAGTAGGATTGGAGTAATTGTATTTACTTATAATTAGAGTTGCTGTGTAACATAGTTTTACTCAGAGTGGTCACGACTCCGAATTGAAATTATTGATGGGCCCAGCACCAATTTCATTTTGCGGTGGTGACTATCTCGTATAGTATTGTAGTAATAAAAATGTTTATAGAACCATATTAAGTACAACTTCTTGGAGTTTGATCGAATGTCAAAGTGCCAAAAAATAATTCAGACGCTTATGACACTATATTAAGAAATCAGAACATTAGGAAGCGACGATGGTTTAGTTGATAGGGTGTTCGAACACAGTATTAATGGACGTAGGTTCGAAACCAAGCTGATTCGGAGCTTTCGGTAAAGGAAAGCATCGTGAGAAAACCACGGCGGTAAGAACTGTTCTAAGTCCGCTACCACCCGCAAGTTGAAAATCTATCGCCAAGTATCCGTTGATGTGTTCTGGCAGCTGCACTTGAGTACCAGCCCCCTAGGTTTAGCGTGTATACCACCCTCTTAGACTGCATAGTCATTTAACACCAGGTCATATTGTGGTCAAACACTAAAACTTATGAATTATAAAGAAAATATACGAGTATTTATTGGCATGACAACGAAGACCGCCGGAGGAGGGCGTATCTCTCGGTAGTCGCCATTGTTTTTGGATTGTACTGTGCTCACCATCAGGCACAGTGCAGTCACTTTGCTTTGCAACAATAAAAAAAAATACTATCTATTTTTCTCTCGTACTTAAGTTGCGTCGTCATTTAAATTACAATAACTTTTGATGGAGTGAACCGATTTTAATGAAACAAAAACTAAAAGTTACTCGAAGATATGCTTTATGATTTCCTTATATGAGGTTTTATCGTGAACGCAGTCCTTTAACAGTGATGCGTGTCCAAACAAACCGACAGACAGACATTTCTAAAAATGATTTAAATGTATTTTATTACTTACCAGCTGACCCGTGCGACTTCGTCTGCACCAAAACGGTTATCACCGGTTTCAATTATATTTTTAAACCTAAAACCCGATTGCAGCCACACCTACAGTTTCCAATTCAAGAATATCATGAACTACATTTTTTTTACTTTCGTCCGTTATCCTGGAGAATCCCTTGCGTTTTATAAGATAAAAAGTATTCTAGATGTAACCTTGTGATATTGGTTATAACTGTGCCAAATTCCATCTAAATTGGTTCAGTACTTTCAGAGATAAACGGTTTTATCGTGAACATAGTACTTTAGCATTGATGCGTGTTCAAGCAAATAGGCAGACAGACAGACATTTCTGAAAATGATTGAAATGTATTGCACTTATTCCTAGATACCTGCAACATTTTTTTTACAAAATTCTGAAAGAACAGACACGTAAGATATACATATATAGATGAAATTTCACGTAGACCTAGTCGCGGGCACAGCTAGAAGTTATATAACTAATCACACAATTATTTTTAATCATATTAACGATCTTATTCAATTTGCAAAATGTTATTTGATAACCTGTAGATAAAATGTTTTTTAAAAATGTAATTTGGTGGCTTCTAATTTATTTTTATTTTAGAAAAAAATAGGGTTCAGTGTGAATATAATAAACTAAATAAGCTGTATCAAATAACACGAGTCTGCCATGCGTACAGTTAACTGAAATGTTGAAAAATGTTTTGTTAAATTTTACTCAGCCAAAATCGTGGGTAACGGTTAGCAATATATATTATTATTTTTAAGAGTGGCAGAGTCACGCTGAAGCCATTACTGGTTTCAGTATGAATGGGTCGGCTCGTCCGGGGCAGTACCACCCTCTCGCAGAAAACCGACGTGAAGTAACAGTGCTTGCATTGTTGCGTTTCGTTCGGTCAGTGAGAGCGCCGGATAACCCACCTCCCTTCTCCCTCGCCCCTTCTCCACTCCTCCTCCCTCAAACACAGGGTGGCAAGTGTCTATGGACGGTGGTGATCGTTTAACATCAGGTGACCTACCTGTTCGTTTGCCTAGTGTGATATAAAATAAATAAATTTTTATGTATATAAAACTCAATATTGCAATTCTGCATTCGTACGAAAGCAGGACGGGTAGTTGGTCTACTATAATTTTATGAGGAAACTATAATAACGGCAATTAATTAAGCTCACATACAACGCGCGGTAACATACATACAGACAGCCCTCACCACGGAAACTCGATTGAGAAACACAAGCGATAACGACACGTGATTATATCCGAAAATTATCACCAATTTCCGTATTTATATCTCCACATTCGATTTAATGGTAGCAGGTTATCGTTAATTATTGTATTTTAGTGTTTTTATATGTTCGTCGTCGGCTTAGTATCTGTATATGGAACATATTCAAATTACGTGTATGGGAAATGAACACGTTATTTAAGAAAAAAATTAAAAAGTTTAATAGATGGTAGAGCCACGCTGAAGCTTTTACTGGTTTCAGCATGAATGGGTCGGCTCGTCAGGGGTAGTACCACCCGACCCACAGACACACCCATGTGAAGTAACAGTGCACGCATTGTCGCGTTTCGTTCGGTCAGTGAGAGCACTGGAGGCTCACCTTACCTCTCCCCCTCCCACCAAACACAGGCTGTCAACGCATTTGCTACTCCCCTGGTGTTGCTAGTATCTATGGACGGCGGTGATTACTTGACATCGGGTGACCCAACAGTGCGTTATGCCTCCTATGATATAAAAAAAAAACATAAAAAATTTAATATTGTTTAAGTAATAATAATCTTATCACTAGACAGAATATTAAGATATAATTTAAGTCGAAGCTTGTAAACTTCCTCAGGTACAAGAGCTTTGACCCTTGGCTCTTAGCCAGAGAAAGAATAGACAGAACTATGATATGTAGATATAGAGAGAGATAGTCGGGTGCGAGGGAACAAGATAAGTGTATATCGGGTGCGAAATCAGACAATATATAATACTAGTGGGCACCCAGAGGTCGGCATTCGACCACAGTTCATTGATTTTTTAAAGTTTCAATTTTATTAGGTTTCTTTTGCCAAAGGGTATTATGTTATAATATCATTGTAGAATGTAGAATGAAAAAGGGTAATTGGAACGTAAGAGTAAAATAATACATACAGTCGAGTATAGCAACCTCCTTCACAACCTTTTTTGAAGTACTTTATTGACAGATGTCAAAATGACTTTTATTTACATGCGTGTATATGTTGTGTAAAATTTAAGTAGTAGTGTGAGTAATGCATATTTTAATTAATTGAATGTACTTCTAATGCATTTTATATAAAACAAATAGCTTTCTGCACTTCTTCTCCATATAAACTTTAACTATGCCAAATTTCACGTTCATCCGTTCGCCCAATTCCGTTAAAAAGGTATACAAAGTTTAGGCTTCACGTATTAATATATATGATAATAGATACCTCATTTATTCATAAAATAAGGTTTTAGAGTATTAAATGGTTTTAGTATCTTCTTTCTCTTTCTGTTATAGTTTGTTTGTTTTCATATTATTACAATCTGTAAAATCGGTAAATATATAATTATATTGTTATTTAATTTATTATTAGAGCATGTCGTGATTGTTTATAAATGTGACTACATTTATATTTCATTACCAAATTGTTACTATTTTGTAGATATGCTTATTTAGGTGATAGAGCCACGCTGAAACTGTTACTGGCTTTTTCTGTCAGTGAGAGTACCGGAGGCACCCTTCCCATTCCCTTAGC
>MU159419.1:143470-159981 GCA_015888305.1 Antheraea pernyi | reverse complement strand
AATAGATGGTAGAGCCACGCTGAAGCTATTACTGATTTCAGCATGAATTGGTCAGCTCGCCCGGGGTAGTACCACCCTCTCATAGAAAACCGACGTGAAGTAACAGTGCTAGCATTGTTGCGTTTGGTTCGGTCAGTGAGAGCGCCGGAGGCCAACCTCTCCTTCCCTCCCCTCCCCTCTCCTTTTCTTCTTTCCCTTTCTTTCCCTTTTCCGTTTCCCCCAAACAGAGGTTGGCAACGAACTTTCGATTATCCTGGTGTTGCGGCGGTGATCACTAAACATCAGGTGAACCGCCTTTTCGTTTGCCAGTTCCGATCCGGTCCGGTCCAATTGTGAATCTAAACCAGTCTTGAATCCTCCTGAATACTCAAAGAGCTTTATCAAAATCTGTTCAGGTGGTTAGGCGGATTTCAGTCACTTACACACTCACTCGTAATCGTCTCGCGCGCCCCGTGAGGGGCGTGCGGGGAAACCGTTCCAGGGTTTTACACCCTCTTTCGGTGGTAATTGTTCGCCTCCTTCGTTCGAGGGAGGGTCTGTGGGTGAAGACTTGATATAGTCTTCATGTGGATTTCGTGAGACGCTTCTGACTCATACTTGCTCCGGGGAACGCACGAGTGTTCGTGCCTGCATTTTAATCCTCTTCTTTTTTTTCGGGTATTTCTGTTATCTGTGGTATGGTCATCGGGCGGTCTGGTGTGTAAGGGCGCGTGTTGCGGAGGTGTATGTGCGCCGAGGTATCTGCTCTACGAAACATGTTCGTGGCGAGGCTGCTTATGAATTTATCTAGGCTCTCTATTCGCAGATCGCGTGCGATCGTCGCGTTCCTCAAATATCGTGGAGCCCCGACTATCGTTCTTAGCGTCTGGTTTTGTTGAGTTCGTAGTCTGCGCTTAAGATAATCTGACGCGCAACCGAATCAAGCCGGGGCTGCGTACGTGAGACGTGATCTCACGTACGTCTTATAGAGGCCTAGTTTGGTGCGGTAGGGAAGCCTTGAGGCTAGCACCGGGCGGAGCACTCTCCTCGCCTCCCTCGCGCGCGTAATGATTTCTTCAATATGTTTGTTGAAGTTCAATCCCTTGTCTATAGTAACCCCGAGGTACTTCACTTCGTTCCTCCATGGGAGTGTGTTGGAGTGACAGGGGTGGTACTAAGGTTTTCGAAATTCTAGGTTGAAATGCTTGAGTCTTCTCGACGTTGACTTTGATCCGCCATTTCCTCAGCCAGTCGGGTAAGACGTCAAGCGTAGGTTGCAATATTTCAGCGGCTCTTTCTGTTTACTGAGGTCGTCCAGTATGCCGTGTCGTCTGCAAACAATGCGAGATTCGCGTTGCCGACGACTGGGATGTCATTTGTATACAGTGCGTACAGCAGCGGCGAGAGACAGCTGCCCTGCGGCACTCCTGATCGCACTGTTACTTCTCTTGACAGCTGGTCTTCTACTCTCACTTGGACGCGTCTGTTTTTGAGATATGATATCAACAGTTTTTGTAAGCAAACTGGTGTTGTGGTTTGTGTTGCTATCTTATATTTCAGGCCCTCGTGCCACACTTTATCGAAAGCTTTTTCTACGTCTAACAACACCATGGCGGCGTGTTGTTTGTTGTTATGTCCTTCGATAAGTGTGTTAAACACTTTCGTTAGCTGCAGGGTCGTCGAGTGCCCTTCTCGAAACCCGAACTGCTCTTTGCGTAATTCTATATGCGATTTAACATGCCCAGCGCAAGTCTCTCGCAGACTTTACACATACATACGGAGAAAAGAATTATATATATACTAGAGGGCCCGGCAGATGTTTTCCCGCCCTAATGAATCTTAGACAAATTATATACTAAAGCGAAAACCGCATGAAAAACCCGTTCAGTAATTTTTGAGTTTTTCGTGAACAGACAGACAGACGCGGTAGGGGACTTTGTTTTATGCTAAGTAATGATATAGATTATGAAATGGGTAACAAATTGTTTATGATATCGTTATTATGCTATCACTTATCCGTTATTCGTTATAATAATCAGCAACGATAATTCTCGGTCGGTGTTACCGTAATGTGCAAAAAAGCAAGTGTTATAAAATAGCCAATACGTGTAAAAAAGAGGTTATTTCACGTTAAAACAACGATTGGTGTAAAATAACAGAGTAACTAATTATTAATAGCAGTTATTGTCGTGTATAGATAGCCGATAAAAATAACACGTTCGCTGCGTATGCACGAGTTTTGTTCAGTTTAACACAATTAGACCAATTAGATCGTTGTATTTCGATAGTTCGCAACGAGATGTCGATTTAGTTGCACTAAATGGTAAATGATAACGTAATTTACCATTACCGGCAGCACTTACCGAGATTGTATCAACATACTCCAAGAGAGTACCAGTAAATCCGCTAATAAGTACGGATATGGTTTATTTCTTTTTTAGAAAGGTGTGTTTTTTAATACTTTTGGATTGTTGGCTTTTAAATGGTCAATAAAGCAGACAGATATTATATTTATGAAAAATATTTAAAATCGTTATCGGCTAGATATATTTTTAATGCCATACATAACAGGGTTTTTTATACATGCTGTTACGGTATTAGTTTTTTTTGCTATCAATTGCTAACTAGGAACAATATTTTTATTACAGTATCTTGTTTGTAATTCTTGTCCCGCTTCAGTAATATAATGCTATGTTTTTTCTTCGAACTATTTACAGTATGTTGGCTTGAAGGACATATACAGCTTTAGCGGGTTTGGTAGCAAATGTAAATGGTATTCAGCCAAAAATGGCCAACTTAGATTTATGCTGTTGTCTTGCATACGAATGCCACAAATTCGAATGTAATTATTCAAGCAACCAAACTAACCATACATTGGTACAATACATATGCGTATGGACATACATATTGTATATATACGTACATCTTTAGAAGATCTGACAATTTAAAGGACGAAATGTTAAGGGATAACTCGGGATCAAAGAACAGACGTTTGTCTATGCCTTAGTTATTTGAAAGTGGTTTGAAAATTACAGTCTAATTTTCCTTAAATTCTTAATTTTTGTTTTAAGCTAAATTATAATCATCGACGTATTATAAATCAATGTTTTTAGCTACATGATTTGAACTTTATTTCACTTATAACACTAATCTATTTCTTATTATTTTGATAAATAATGTTAATAGTAAATAGAAGTATATTGTTATTTTATATATCTACTTTGTTCACTCGATAGGAAATTCTAGGAAGTGTGAGTAATACCGCCTACAAATCTATATTGTAAAGATCATATCACTAGCAAAACGGAATCCAAATGAAATATATAATTAAGCGATAATATAAGTATATCTATATATTAATACGTGAAGCCTAAACTTTGTATCCCTTTTTAACGGAATTGCGAGAACGGATGAACGTGAAATTTGACATAGTTTATTTGGAGGAGAAGTGCAGAAAGCTATTTATTTTATATAAAATTCATTAAAAGTACATTAAATTAATTAAAATATGCATTAGTCACACTAATGCTTCTATTTTACACAACATATACACACATGTAAATAAAAAAGACAATTTGACATCCGTCAATAAAGAACTTCAAATAAAGTTGCGAAAGAGGTTGCAATGCTCGATTGTATGTATTATTTTACTCTTACGTTCCAATTACCCTTTTTCATTCTACATTCAACAATGATATTAACCCTAATAAAATTCAAACTTAAAAAAATCAATGAACTATGGTCGAAGGTCCACCTCTGGGCGCCCACTAGTATAATTAAATGTATATAAACTTTTATATGTATGAAATCATACAATACTACATACATACAAAGAGAAAAGATTTGAGTTTTTGTTTGTTTTTTTTTTAAAGTTCTTTCACCTATCCTCGTAAGATTCAATGTACAATTTAACATGTAGCATTCAGGCCCCCAATGCAATGTAATATGTTGTACATTTTTTTATGGATTGTACATTTAAAGTTTCACGCCAACTGTAATCTCACTTACTATTGTGAGCAATTTCATATTATTAAAAATATAGAAAAAATAATTCTTCCTTTAAAAATCAGGATCATATAAACGCATAATATGGATTTAAATTATCAAGAGATAAAAAATACTGGTTGAGTTATTCATTTTTTTTTATGCCTGTACCGGAACATATAAAAACATATTGTACAACGTATTGAAGACTGGGTTTTTAACTCATCTCAGTCATTATAGCTCGGGCTTTAGGAGACTATAGAAAACTAAATTATCAGTGAGTTACGTGTATTTTATTATGAAAATCCAGACTAAAACGAGCGAAGCCGCGAGCGGAATTTAGTAAAGTGAAATGGAAATTATTCCATTTATACATCAGGTTACATGGCGGCCCATTAGCTTTAAGCTTTCTCTTGTCATGTAATTCTATATAAATATTCTCATCGATCTCAAATACACGAATAGAACTGCTCAATTATGCAATCCGAACGACATCTGTTTGTAGGCACGCCATTACATTAACCGAGCTAAGCCGGGAACCTAATGATTTGTATGTTTGATACTTTAACTCTGTTTAACAAGTCACTAAGGAAGTTGACTTTATTAATATTATAAATACAACCGTAAGTCTGTTTGTTTTTTACGAATTTACTTCGTTACTACTCCACTGAGCATAATAAAACTTTGTGGTTGTCAGGGGCACATAGAGTGCATTTTATTACAAAAAGTGTACTGTTCCCATTAGGCAAGTAAAACCTACATCAACACCATCGCAGCCGCAAGCAGAAACTAGTGTTATAGTCTGACAGTAACCGCTGTACCGTAGGGATGTTCATTTAAAATATATATCGATGTTTTTTGCGATGCATCAATCAGCGAAGTTGCATCGATGTTTTTCGATATATCAAATTAAAACATCGAGGTTTTCGATACATCGATAAAAAAACATGAAATAATGTTAATAACAAGTAAAGACTGAAATAGGTTCTATTGTAATAGCTCAAAATAAAGCACAGAACAAAATTTCTATATTATTATTGTAGCATCTATGGAAACAGAATTTCTATATTATTAGTAGATGCACAGAGAGGGATGTCATTTCCAGACGTCACAATCGTTCACATATTGATCCACCCTATAATAGCCTTTAGATATTAAAAGCCGCTTGGCATAGTTCTTGAACTCACTATCAGGCAAATCGGTAATGTGTTTTGGGACTTTGTTATAAAACCGAACACTATTACCTAAAAAACTGTTTTTGGACTTAGTGAGCCTGAAGCATGGAATTACCAATTTGTTGCTGTTTCTAGTATTTAAATTATGCTGGTCTTTTACTAGTTCCAGCATATCTAAGTTTTTGCGGACATACATTAAATTATCAAGAATATATTGGGAGGGCAGAGTTAAGATACCGAATTCCTGAAACTTAATCTTTAATGATTCGCGAGGCTAATCTGAACTAAACCTGAACTTGGATCAATCTTCTTATGTAAATCCAAATTAACGGCTTTGTGGACGTTCTTAACGTGTCCAATCAAATTTGTTGTGTTTCCAGCCGAACGTATATTATTATTGATTTTTTTAATAATAAACTGTGTAGCTCAGCTACAAAAATTTTATGGAATTATTTATTCGATATATTGAATTAAATACATCGATACATCGTAAAACATCAGCTATAAACTATGCATCGATATGATATGATACATCGAATGGTAAATATCGATGTATTCGATGCATCAAGTGTATATCAAGCATCCTTACTGTACCGCGCCATAGGTATGCGAGGGGGGCGACGGGGGGTGAATGGGCTGTCTGTGTCAGACGCACATGAGATAAAATATCTAAACATGGGTTGTGGGTGCTCTTTCATTTCCACTCCCCACCTCCCCGCGCATACCTAAGGCGCGGTACAGCGGTTGGGATCAGACTATTAAATATACAGTAATAAATTAATAAACAGTAAAACCATTTTCATTGGAAAATCTGATTAAAAATAATTGCCTTGCGCAAGGACCGAAGACCATCACGGCACATGCAAAAATGCAAAACAAATGCAAAGCGAAATAACATCAAGTACTAATTCTGCAATCTGTTTAATTTAGAAAGTGAAAAGTGGGCAGATACAAAGTTTCGAAGAGGAAAGGGTGTCAACGAAATCCGGATATATGGTAAATCACGAAACGCAATTCAGAATAGATGAAATCATTGTACCTAGTTAGCTTGCAGTTTAGATCATTGATATAGGCAAATAGGCTCGACCGCATAGTTAACCTTATGTGCATAATCACACAATTATTTTTAATCATATTAACGATCTTATTCAATTTGCGAAATGTTATTTGATAACCTGTACATAACATGTAATTTGGTAGCTTCTAATTTATTTTTAGTTTAGAAAAAAATTGGGTTCAGCGTGAATATAATAAACTAAAGAAGTTGTATCAAGTAACGCGAGTCTGCCATGCGCACAGTTAACTGAACAAAAATGTTTTATTAAATTCCACTCAGACAAAATAGTGGGTAACGGTTAGCAATATATATTATTATTTTTAAGAGTGGTAGAGCCACGCTGAAGCTATTAATGGTTTCAGCATGAATGGGCCGTCTCGCCCGGGGTAGTACCTCTCATAGAAAACCGAACTGAAGTAACAGTGCTTGCATTGTTGCGTTTCGTTTGGCCAGTGAGAGCGCCAGAGGCCCACCTCCTTTCCCCCTCTCCTCTCTCCCCTCACTCCCTTTCCCATAAACACAGGCTGGCAACGCGTTTTCGACTCCCTTGGTGTTGTTAGTGTCTATGGACGGTGGTGATCACATAACATCGGGTGACCAACAGGTTCGTTTACCAGTTATGACATTATAATATATATATATTGAATAAACAAAATTGTATCATATCGATTTATAAATATAAAGATTTTTATTCATCCAGTCCAGCAATCCTTTCTATGAAATCTTCTGATCTCAATATAAATATTTGAACTGAGTACTTCTCTAAAAATAAAAGGGATATTTTTCTGTGAATACAATCGGCGATTAAATAAAATTTACTAACATAAGATAAAAAAAAACGACCCAGGCAATCTCCCACTGATAAGTGAGAAACGCGGCCTAGTTATTTAATTCAAACCTGTTGAAATAACATGAAATTAACACTGAATATTATGCGGAGGTAGTATTATTTATACACCAGGAAACTGTTCAAAATACGGTAATAATATCTCAGGAGATTAGCTATTAGTTTCAACAATAAATTAACAAGATGCGATCTAAATACGAAGCCGGTGCGACGATGTTTTAACGTATAGCTTTCGAATGTTCTCGATAATTTGTAAATTAATTCCGTTGCTTAGTTACTATTTATTAGTTAAGTTAAACTATACGCTATTATAATTCAAATGATTGAATATATTTTTGATGTTTAATGCTTTTACGTAACCCTGCAGATATCGTAAAATGTTTTTCGAATGATGTGTGAACATCGTGCAAATCAAATGTCGCAAAGCTCAGATCGCACACGGTCGCACCGCCAATCGCAGTGCTTGATTTTTAACCAATCAGTGCATCGCTTCATGTGATTGCTGTATGCGATGACAACACTATTGCAGGAGTTTTTGGCTGAATGTTAGTCTGTCATGTAGTGAGTTTTTTATTTTATTTATAATTAAACTACGATTACTAACAATAGAATATACAATATATGCAAGAAATAAAAGGCTTTTTTTATCTTTTACGTGCCCGATGATTTGGTGAACTTTACACAATTTACCTATAAATGAATTGTGAAAAAAAAGAAATCCCAGAAATAAAACTTTTATCATTATATTTTATTGTCCACTAGATAAAGTCTCCATGAGCCATTAAGTAAACATAAGAAAAAAATGGAGGCACTCATAAGGGCTGCTGACAGAAGTGGAAATTTAAAACAATGGAATTTAAACTATGTTCTCTTTTAGATTTTAAATTAATTCTAGTCTGAATTATAAAGTTTCATAATTTGTTAAATGAAATTATTATTACTAGTCTGATTTTAACATTTATTGGCACACCGAACAATAATTATATACATTTTTATAGAGTTTATTAATTAAAGAAATATATGACAATCTCGATACAAAATATCAATATTAGATGTACGCAGGTCCTTATACTACGCGTCGCTAGTCTGACGCTAGCACAATACGGTCGCTCACGCTTATAAGCATGTAATGACGCGAAACTGTAAATTTATATCCTGCCAAAAATACCGCTCCACAGTCGACAGGCCTAAAAAAGTTTTCAGTACAAAAAAATTAAGTCGTTTTGATATAAATAATAACGAAACTTTACATCAATGTAGAAAATGTTCATAATAGAAAGAATAGAACAAATAACAGTAGCTAATGGGAAACATTTACACCTCATTTGTTTGAGAGCGGGTGTGACTTGCGCGAATGGATGTGCGAAATATCCTTTACGTCGCAAACACACTGATCAGACTTCTGTGTGGCCATAGAAACAATATTTTTAGTTATTGATCTATATAATTATTACGAAAAATCGGTGACTATTTTCACAAATCTTACTAAGTGAGCGTAAGAAGTAAGAAACTTTTTATAGCATGGTAGGGAAAACCTTTTGTGAAACGTAAGGTATGTGTGGGTGGGTCTAGTACAAAAATGAATAAATGTATAGTTAAGTATTTATACTACGGAACTCCGTATAGTGTATAAGCATTCTCGTGTATATATAATTTAATACATATAATCCATAGAAGTTTCACTTTCTCTGCGTGTACACACTGATACACGCACTGTTTTTAAGTAATACAAATTATATGAAATTATTTAAGTTCTAATAATCATTGGTATGAATGCCATAGAAATGATTTGTGTATTCAAAATCAAAAACACTTTATTCAATTTAGACCCTAAGATGGCACTTATGAACGTCAAAACTACTACCGATTCAGGAAACAACCCAGTCATCGAGAAGAACCAGCAAGAAACTCGATCTGGTTTATCTTTTTAACAAATATATATAATATTTTGAATATATAAGGTAAATGTCACAAACGTTTTACATGGATGTACAGAGATTTTTTTTTAATGTCTGTTGGTCTCCTGATGTTAAGTAATCACCACCGTCCATGGACACTAACAACACCAGAGGAGTTGCAAGTGCGTTGCAACCCTTCGGGGGGAAGGGTTAGGGGAGGGAGAGGAGATCACCACCATCCATGGACACTAACAACCCCAGAGGAGTCGCAAGTGCGTTGCCATCTTTCGGAGGGAAAGGTTAGGGGAGGGAAAGGGAGAGGAGAGAGGAGAGGGGAGGGGAGATGGGTCTCCGGCGCTCTCACTGACCGAACGAAAGGCAACAATGCAAGCACTGTTACTTCACGTGGGTTTTCTATGAGAGGGTGGTACTACCCCGGACGAGCCGACCCATTCGTGCTGAAAACCAGTAATAGCTTCAGCGTGACTCTACCATCATTATATTAATTAACATTCCCTAGATGCTGCCGGAAAAAACTTTAATTTAGGTATAACAAAATGTATTCTATTTTTTCTACAATTATTTTATACCTTTCCTAAGTTCTCAGACCAAATGTATAACAAATTTCATTAAAATCGCTTCAAAGTTTTGGTCGTGAAAACATACAGACAAGTAAATAACCTGTCAGACCTGAGAACAGAACATTTCTCAAGTTCACCGTAATTTCAAAATAACCGTTAATAATTAAAACCGATCAATGTTATAAATAAGGAAATATATCGATAAATTACAAGTAAGTTGAAAAAGACTCCAGAAATTTGTGAGTTATTTTGTTGTGCGCTGGACAAACTGTTAGAATTACACGCATATTTATATGGTAATTATATATGGTACACGAATATATGAAGGGCTAAAAGGACAAACTGGTTAAATCCATCTTTTTTTCAAATTGATTCTTTGTAGTTTATGGCCAAAAAATACTCATTTCATAATATAACTATCTAAAACAAGTGTAAAACGCGATGTCTCACATTTTTTGTTATTGTTGTATTTCTTCTTTAATAGTAAAACTAGCTGCTAGTTTACCACGTCACTTATTATTTAGAATTAGAAACAATCCTAAAAACATATAATAATAATATAATAATGCATATAATATTTCCTTTCAAAATATATATTGTCTCCCCTGTGAAGTTTTGTAAATGTGACTAAACCAGTTTTTCACTTTAGCCCTTCATATGGTATTATCATTTATTAAGGTACAAAACCAGCCGAAGTCGCAGGCGGTCGTTAGTAGTTTAGTAAATTTATATTTAAATAATGTTTTATTTTTGTAATTAAAAGTCTAAACATTTCGATTATTTAAACAACCGTGTTTAATAATTTGAAATCCTACAGAAGACTTAATTTAATACTACTGACAGAATTACAATTTAATCTTTCTCCAAACAGAATAATCCTTGTAACATCATAATATCTGAAACATTGGTGTTGACGATAAAAAATATAACTTACGCCGATTAAATGCGTGCAGGAGTTAAAAGAAAAAAAAACCCCGAACCCATCGAGGGTTATTCCGAACATTCATTTAGCTGTCTCGATAAATTATATTTTTTATATTAACAGCTTGTTTACTGGCCACAATTTCACACCGCGTGATTGGTCGAACTGCCTTATTTGACACATCGGGCTACCGCCGACGCGAATTCGCATCATCTCTCCATAACGGATTTAATGAAGATTGCGAAGTTAAATTGCTACTCACGGGAAATCTTTTCAGCGAGGACGATACACTGATACAGGAATCTATACTATCTATCAGGAATCTATAATCTATATAATAAGATTGTAAATGTACGTATGTTCTTTTAGATTTTTTTTGTAAAAAAAAAATTGTTACAAATGTCTAGGAATAAGCTATGAAATACATTATAATCAAATTTAGAAATGTTGTATGTCTGATTATATGAACACGCATCGCTGTTAAAGTATTGCGATCATGTCAAAACCTCGTCAAGAAAATCATAAAGGATATCTTCCAGTAACATTTTGTCTTTGTTTCATTTAAATCGGTTAGGTATATCAAAAGTTACTGTACATTTAAGTACGAACTTAAGTACGAAAGAAAAGTAGATAAGTAAATGGACTTAATAGAATCAGATGACTTTTATTAATAGCTGTTTTTTGATAAAATTTCACACGGACGAAGTCGCGGGCACAGCTAGCCATAATATATGAGATTAGCTTTTGCCTTCTGCTTTTATTCTGGTTAATGTACATTTGACCTATCAACAGATACCTAACCTAAACTTAACCCTACCCAACGGGATAATCGCTGTTTCTCAACCCAGTCCGTTTGTGGTATCCGCCGCAAAATACGAACCCGTACCAAACGCTGCGCGTTGTAAAAGACGTCCGCGACATATTTTTACCGACCCTCCCGATGAAATAACGGCAGTGAACGATCAGTACCAGCCTGTATCTCCAAACAGAGCGTGCTCACGCCCACGCCCGCGTAACCACAGATCACGCCGCCGTGGTCTGGGGGTAAATTTCGCTCCCGCACACCAGACTAGGCCCCCCTCGGCAGCAGCTCAAGCCTAGGTCCGTTCCCTCGGCGTGGAGCCCTTGAGTACCCTGCTCGCGCGATACAGTGACACAAAATCTTACATCACTACGACAACATTACACATATCACCTCCACACACACGTGCACGCATACACGCTTACAAATGCAATTTCAGGGTTTTTTTGTCCCTTATGAAACTGAAATAGTTTAGAATATTATCCGATACGAAATATATATAAGGGTTGTTGAGGTATGTATGCTTGGTACACATATATGTTTCAACAACTCATATATGTATGAATAGTTACCTTAGCTTAGGTTAGCTCAGATAGATCGCGAATAAAAAAAGCTGTTTCTCAATGAAACGTACCTCAAGACTTTTTCTAAACCCATGGCAACTTATATGCGAGATTTTCATGCACTTTGTACTTAATACGCGAAAGTGTAACAAGCAAATAAACTCACAGTCGCATATGATAAATGAAGTATATATATTTTATAGTTACGGGCGCGGCTGACGTTACTCTGGCTTGATAATAAAAAATCCTAAGATTCAACCGTTGTGCCCCCTACCGGGTTAGTTGTGAATCTAAACTATACTTGAACCCACCTGAATAAAAAAAAATCATAAAAACCTGTCCAGCAGTTTAGGAGTTCAGTCACATACACACGGAAAGAAGAATTATATACATCAAAACTTAATTTTATACCGAAGGTGCTCAAAGAATTATATGCTAAAAATGAGACTGCGACAACAACGCCGCCTACCAGCTATATGTAAGAACCATCTGTATAATCATGAAAGTTGGTTAAAGAAGACCAAAAATTACAAACAAACGCACACCGAACTTTTTTATATATATACTTCCTACCTACTAATATCACTTGAATTATATTAAATTAATCTTATTATTACTAATATTATCGTCATGTGAACATCCCACTGTTGGGATAAAAGTATGTAACTAAAATCGCAACTCCTGAGAACAGAATATTTTTTTTTTTTTTATGTCATAGGTGGCAATATTGTGTTACCAGGTCATAAAATTAAAATTTTATTGACATTTCAAGATGGGTCTACGGTAACTGTAGTACGAAGAACGAAAGAAATAATAGTGCGGGTGGATCGTGTAGCGCGGCACGGGTAGTTTGGATCGTGGATGGAAAATATAAACATGATAAATGAAGTATATATATTTTATAGTTACGGGCGCGGCTGACGTTACTCTGGCTTGATAATAAAAAATCCTAAGATTCAACCGTTGTGCCCCCTACCGGGTTAGTTGTGAATCTAAACTATACTTGAACCCACCTGAATAAAAAAAAATCATAAAAACCTGTCCAGCAGTTTAGGAGTTCAGTCACATACACACGGAAAGAAGAATTATATACATCAAAACTTAATTTTATACCGAAGGTGCTCAAAGAATTATATGCTAAAAATGAGACTGCGACAACAACGCCGCCTACCAGCTATATGTAAGAACCATCTGTATAATCATGAAAGTTGGTTAAAGAAGACCAAAAATTACAAACAAACGCACACCGAACTTTTTTATATATATACTTCCTACCTACTAATATCACTTGAATTATATTAAATTAATCTTTTTATTACTAATATTATCGTCATGTGAACATCCCACTGTTGGGATAAAAGTATGTAACTAAAATCGCAACTCCTGAGAACAGAACTTTGTGTTAACAACTTACAGGTCATCAACTTACAAATTTGTTGACAAATCAAGATGGGTGGGTCTATAGTAGTGAAGAAATAATAGTGCTGGTGGGTCGTATAGCGCGGCACGGGTAGTTTGGATCGTGGATGGAAAATATAAACACGGCTAGGATAAATATAAATTCGAATCGAAAGGACTCTAAAACCTGCTGACATATAGTTAAAGAGTAAAAGCTAGTTACGCCAATTCAATTCCAGTTCTAACGTTGTTAACTCAGCATCAATTGGAATTGAATGTAAACACTCATTTGCAATTCAAAGTATTGAAGTTAATCTATTTATATAGCTTATGACAGCTTAACGTATTTGCGCAGATTTATTAGGATGCAAATTCGCATGAAAAAATGTATAAAATGCATAAGAAATGATTAGTAAGCTAATGTTTATTTTGACAAAATCTAAATTCACAAAAATGCAATACTGTTTATTATTTCAAAAGGTAGTAAGTAAATGGACATCTTTGGAAATTCGTTGTACACTTTCAAGAAGCATTATTGTTGCTGAGAGACATAAATTTTACTTCCTAACAATTTACAAACAATAACTTTACTATGTTTCCGTTTTTGATATTGTATTTCCTATTCTTGTTACTGAACATTTTCATTCTACTGTATCATAATATTTCTACTGTATTAGCTACCTAGGATTATTTGTTATTATTTAAGTTGGTATTGTGTTTGTTTTTGTATTATTTTGATTTAGTTTGTTTACCATATAACGCATGCTGTGGTAGCGTTTAAATACCAATGCACCTATAAATTATTCACATATATCGTCATTTCATGTGTGGTACATTGGCCACTAGCTGTCCTTTAATAAAAAAATCAAAAAAACAACTATCATTATTAGATAGTATAAATTGTGATAGCTCTTTGTCTGTCCGTTTATGTGATTATAACCAGAAAAACCACTGAACCGATTTACGTTATCCTTTTAAAAATGATATGCGATATTCCTGACTTGGTTTTAAAGCATGCTGTATAATGATATCATAAGTAAATTAAATTGGTACAAAAGAACACCTTAAAAATATTTTTTTGTTCGCGCAAGCAGAGCTACTAGTACTGTTAGTGTGTTTTTAAGATAAAAATCCATACACAATTTAATTTAATTATAGGACTTCAATACGACAAATATTTTTATGGAAGTCGTAATGCCTAGCTACAACAAAGTATCGGAAAATAGGATAATTCTGAAAAAATCGTTATTTATATTTATTCGTACTAAATCTATTCGCTGACAATTCAATAATAATTAATGAAAAGTATGGTGTGTAAGGAGAGGGGAGGTGGGTATCCGGCGCTCTCACTGACGACGACGAAACGCAAAAATGCAAGCACTTTACGTCGGTGTTTCTGTGGGTCGGGTGGTAGTACCCCGGGCAAGCCGACCCATTCATTCTGAAACCAATAATAGCTGCAGCGTGGCTCTACCACCTACTAAAATAATTTTCTATGTAAAAAAATAATGCCAAAAAAGTTAATTGTTACGCAATCGACATACTGTTCATAACTATATCGCGCTTTAAGACGTGATATTATGATACTATAAAATGGTGGAAATTATTGATAGTTATCTGTTGATTAATGGTGATATTTGTCTCTTAAGTATAACCTAATCTGTATATTATCGACAACAGTAGAATTATACAGTTAGGAGTTTTAGCCACATTTTATTACGCCTTATAAATGTTTTTATTTTCAGTAAAAACCACATATTTTATTATATTGGTGGCGATTTACCTAATATAGTTTAGTTGTTAAAATGAAGATAAATGGCCTAAAACATGTTTTAAGTTCATTTTTATTGATACTTTTTTTAAATTTCCAGAACGCTCCTCAATATTTTAGAGATTAGAAATATATTTTATCCATTTTAAATTTTCGTAAAAACACCGTAAACATTTCTAGAATGTTCTTCGAACTTCAAACATTAGAAAATTGGTCTCGGTATCTATGTCACTGATCACATTTTGTATATAATTTATCATTACATTTAAAGAAGAAGTAATACAGATGACCTTGTATATGTATAAACTAATGTATATCACTACATATTATAAACAAAGTCCACTACCACGTCTGTTTGTCAATCTATATATATAAAAGGAAGTCGTGATGGATTTTCACGCGGTTAAATGAAGTGATTCATGAGGAAGGTTTTTTTAAAGTAAAAAACGGAAGTCCGTTACGGCAATACGTTTCTGTACGTTTTTAAATATTTTTCATTCTGTCAATAAATAGTTTATAAACAAATGAATCAAAAATTTTGGAAACAATAATATTAAATTGCAAATTAAATAAAAATAAAATTCGTGAAATATGGACGCGCGACCGTGCTGCCATCTGGTTTCAATGTAAGTAAGTAACAAATTAAGTCAAAACTTCATTATCTGTAGTGCCATCTATCAGCTAATTCGGAGCTTAAATAACACAGGAAATATTATTAGTAACTATTTGTATATAAAGTAAACATATAGAAAAGTTCGCATAAAAAAAATTGAGGCCATTTGCTCCACCATACATTTTAAAACAATAATTTAATTACTATAATAAGCAATAATTACTATAATAAGCAATAATTACTATAAAGCAAATGGCCTCAATTTTTTTTATGCGAACTTTTCTATATGTTTACTTTATATACAAATAGTTACTAATAATATTTCCTGTGTTATTTAAGCTCCGAATTAGCTGATAGATGGCACTACAGATAATGAAGTTTTGACTTAATTTGTTACTTACTTACATTGAAACCAGATGGCTATATATAAATACAAAAAGCGTGCCAAATGAGGTTTGTCATCAACAACACATTTGGAACCTTAACCCACCATATAACTACCTCAGTGCTCACTTACACTGTATAAGGAACTAACGAAACAAAAACTTAAAATATTATTATTAAGATTTACATTTACATTATATTTAATATACAATGCCATTATTATAATTAAGATTTTGTGACTATACAAAAAATAAACGCTTGTCTGTTCCTGCACGCACTCCTATGTGGAAGTTACTGTAAGGCGAAGCTCTGCCCGGATAAATAGTTACAGTGCCTTCAGAGTGTTTATTGCGATTCCTGACTGCATTGACTCTATACGTGATTTGTGTAACATCTAAGATCTTTTTAGGAAAACCTCTATATCATTAATGTTATTAATAATTATAATGCCAAATTGTAAACAATAGGCTGATAATTATTTCTCTTATTAAAAATAAAGAATGAGTCTTGCTAAATTTCATGCAGACAAAGTCGCGG
>MU159419.1:132409-143080 GCA_015888305.1 Antheraea pernyi | reverse complement strand
AGACTTCTGAAATATCATTTGTAGGGGTACAATTAATCCTGTTTCACATTTTTTAATGAAAATAACAGGTAAGCCATCCACGCCTGCGCCCTTTTTAATGTCTAGTTTTCTAAATATGTTTATAAGGGTTTGAAAATTCACTGTAATGGATGGGGCAGTATTTGCATAAGGGCATTCGGGACAGGTTATATGCTCTTCAGCGGGATCGGAAGGCTGAAAAACGCTATGAAAAAATTTATTAAATGCATTACATATGTCTTTCCCGTTTGAAAAGGTTGTCCCGTCGTATGTCATATATGTCGTATGTCATTAGAAATATATGTTAAAAAAAATGTACCCGATCGAGTTTCTTGCCGGTTCTTCTCGATGACTGGGTTGTTTTCCGAACCGGTAGTAGTCTTTGACGTTCATAAGTGCCTTATTAGGGCCTAAACTGAATAAAGTATTTTTGATTTTGATTTTGAAAGAACAGTAGATAGATAGTTTAACAAATGTTCGACGTGATTCTTTAAATTGGCATAACTTTTTTATTTACGAACCGATTGACATGAAACAAACAGTAAATGTTAAGTGAATCTTACCACGATATATCAGTGAAAACCACGTCTAAATCGGATAAGGCGTTTCTGAGATTAGCGTGCACAAACGCACAGACAAACAGACAAACAGATAAACAGACAAACAGACAAAAATTCTAAAAATCATTGTTTTGGGTTCTATTGCATTTATAAAGACCCCTAATAATAGTTTTTCTCATATATACTTCATGTACAGACAGCGGTCAGTTACATTTTTATTATATGTATATAGATAATATATATTACTAATTATAGAAGTAAGTGTAGTAATTATGTTACATCATCAATAAATACCTTTTTAAATTTTGATATGATGTATTTTAATTTAACTTAATCGCAATCGCAATAACGCCAAAGAAGTTATACTTCAATGGTGTGTGACGGTTACACGCAATCATTTTTTATCATGGCAGGACAACGTCCGCGGTGCTCGCTATCTTTTTATCAAAGATCACTTTTTAGTCTTTAATGAAGAGACGCGTGTTACATGTGTGCCGGCCGAGACTGAACTGCTCGCCGGTACATAATAATGCAATTCAACAAAATACATAATTATGTCGCTACAGTATAATATTAAATCTCACAAACTTAGATTACAGTATTACAGTGTCTTATGAAGAATACGCTCAGCTTTATAAGAATTACCTATAGGAAGTCACATAGATAATCTAGATAAATATTTAATTAAAAACAATTTGTAATTTTTTTACCGTTGTAACACAAGGACACAATTTATCAAAAGAGTTTTAAAACTAAGGAAAGCACGTCTGCTCTCTGCAACGTATTAAAACGTAATGAAGAGACATTGTTGTATTAGTTTATTTCTACCCTGCCATTTACAATTATGAGAATATTATAGCAATATGCCGAAATAACAAATAGTATATCCGCTGAATGTAATGAATTTACAAATTCACCAGAAATAGATGACATATATACAGAAGTGTTACTCGGTATCCGTTCAATGTAATTGTTACTGCTTCCATGTTTACACAAACGTACAATATAATATTGCTAATTTATAATAATAATAATAACAAATAGGCCTCGCTGCGGTACGATTGATTAGCACTTGTTGGGCAACGCAGTAAACTAATTGCGCAAGATGACGTCATAGTTTTTTTTTAAGACCTCTAACCGTAATCTACAGGTTGCATATAGATTTGCATTATAGTTCGGGTCGGATTTGTGCTGGAGTTTCTTATTTATTTAAAACTAGCTTCTTGGTTCACGTTTTTTTTACTATACTATTGACCTAGCAAGGTCTTAACAGCTTCATTGGGCTACTAAGGCGAGCGCTTAAGGCACTTAGCCGATTTTATTTGACTAGCTCAAGGGTGCACGGCACACCTCGGCTTGGGCTGTTGCCTGATACATGCAATTCGCGACCTATCTGAGCTGACCTAACTATAAAACATATATGACTTGTTGAAACATATATGTGTACCAAGCATACATACCTCAACAACTCTATATTTCGTATCGGATAATTTTCTGAACTATTTCAGTTTGATAAGGGAAAAAAATAAAACCCTTCCACTTGCATGTGTAAGCGTGTATGCGTGCACGTGTGTGGAGATGATATGTGTAATGTTGTCGCAATGATGTAAGATTTTGTGTCACTGTATCGCGCGATTGGTTTACGTTGTCCTGCCCCATGGTACCATATCGTTTGCCTCACACACAACACAACAACAAACTTTATTGGGAAGAAACGGGGTCCTGCAATGAGTCTTTTATTGTCTTATGATGATAGTAGGCTACAAGAAGAAATATTCTACGATTTAGGTGAATAAAAATTGTATATGAATAATATTTTAGCAAAAATTCGAAATATTTTTTACACTTGGGACCTTTTACCGCTGAGTGGTTTTTGATTGCTTTTCTCAGTACATTCGACTAACTGACAACTACATTAGGGATGACCTTTTTAAAATATCAGAATCGAAAAAACAAATAACATTTCCTGCACCAATATCTAATATATATGGGAACATAAATAAAATGTCAGATTATTAACATAATCCGTTTAGTAAATGATAAAAATCAAATCAACAGTTTAATTAGAAACCTTTGTCAAATTAATTGCTAGTGTTTTTTTTACAGATTTCATTATTGGTTTCCGTTTACTAGCCCGTATTGTGACTAAAACTATACTTTGCTTAGGGGCCATTCGGGTTTACGTAAGCACTAATGGGGGTGGAGGGATCCTTGATTTGCTTATTTTTGACGACATAGGGGGGTGGGGGTCCGGGTAGTGATTACGTCAGCAATATTTCTTTATTAAACTGGAACTGATTTGGATAAATTTTTCCGTAAGCATGGGGAGGAGGGTAGGAGCATTTCTTACTTTTTCTGACCAGGGGGAGGGGGCGGGGGGTGGTCCGAAATTACAAAAATTCTGCTTACGTAATACTTCAACGGCAACTAGATTGTTATGACGCGAAACTTCGATCAACAATATCTAGATAAAGGGTCGGCGCAAAAAATACGTCTCGGTAAATAAGAGCTCACTTGAAATGTGTGCCCTTATTTTGTTTAGTTTGTTTGAAACACAGCCAATGTAAGTCCGTTTCACATACCGCAGTGTATTCAAAAGATGCAAAAATAATACCCGAAAAAGCAATTTAACGGCCGGAGTATCTTACTTTCGCTAAATACATGTTGAATAAGTTATATTTTAAGCTTTAAACTAACAAATAATGTCAAATTTTGAATAAAATTACCGATTTTAAACCTGTGTTACAAATGTTTGGCCTCGTCACGCACAAACACGCACAACAACGAGAAAACGTACTTTATTCATTACGTGTTAAGGTTGAATTCACACTAAATGTTGTTTACGATGTCTTTTCATTTGTGAGGGGAGTAATTTATTACTTTGCTCGTTTTATCGTAACTATTAGATAATATTTTGAACATTTGTGACTTTATTACTAGGTGTTATGGTTGTAATTAGGTTGAACTTAAAACTGTTTTAAATTTTTTTCTCCCTTTCTTAGTAAACAAATAGCTACACATGAGTATATATTTACGCGGACAGATTTTAGCTTCAATTTTGTACGTGACCCTTTTTCTAGTTATTGTTGATCGAAGACGCGAAATTATAAATTTATCTCCTGCCAGAAATACCGTTCAACGCTCCTAAAGAAGTTTTCCCTTCAAAAACGTAATCGACATAATATAATGAACCATTTTAATAATTTTCTATTGTCAAGGCATCGCTTAAGTTAAAAACGTTGTTTATAATATAAAATAATTACTAGTAAAACGATTACAATTAATAAAGTAAAAGGCAGACAAGAACTAATTCAAATGAAACTATGCAATTTCCTTGAGTTAACAAAATAATCAAATAAGAACGAGTACACAGACTTTGCGTAGTCTAAAATCAAATAAAGGTAAATTACGATTATTTGTTTTTAATAATAAATATATATGTTTCACGGACAGCAGTATTATATGCATTCATGTCACAATAAACATGGGTAACGTATATTAATAGCTTATGGAAAGACAAATTTATATTCGTTGGCCGATTTAAATTTATAATGTCATTTAGCAAGTAATTAGCGAGCTAAAGAGTTTATGGTAAAAGTATATGCAGGCAGTTGAATTATAAAATAAGTGCAAATCGTCTACGCCGCAAGGTAAAAGCGGATAGCAGTGTTTTTTAATAAATTATTTTTCCTTCGATTCCGTAGAGAATCGATATGAAATAAGAAAAGTTTCATTATATAAACTAGTTATTCCCCCGACTTGCACTAAGTGTTTTACATTACGCTCAAGATAAAAATAGCTTATCACCATGTACCTATAAGATACTGAAAATAATAATATCCAACTTTAAAACAACAATAACAAAATATGACTCTACATACATACCGATATATTAAAAAGCAAACAAAATAGTGTACAACATTCCTTATTTTAGTTTTAGAAGATACCTTCATTTCATTTTTTTCCCTTTAACTGTAATTTAGCTTTTACTAGCGGGCCCTGCGGACATTATTCCGTCATGATAATAAAAAAAACCTTGACAGATTATATACCTAAACCACCTTCATGAAACAGTTTCTCTGAAGGTGAAAACCGCATGAAAATTTGTTCAGTCATTTCTGAGTTAATCGCGAACAGGCAGGCAGACATGGCAGAGGATTTTATATTATGATAGCGGTCCCGTAGGAAGTTGTCCTGCCTTCATAATAAAAAAAATCTAAATTCAACCGCAGCTCCACCTACCTGTTCCAATTATGAATCTAAACCAATCTCGGATCCACTCGAATACGCACACAAAATTTCATCAAAATCGGTCCAGCCGTTTAGGAGGACTTCAGCGACATGCACACGTAGAGAAGAACTTTATGTACTTTATGTAGAAAGATAAATCAATATACCAAATAGATCGTTTAGGAGGAGTTCAGTGACGTGCACACATAGATAAGAACTTTATGTATAAAGATAATGATATCAAATTACGTTCCTAATTACTTTTAAGAAAAAAAAATTACGGGTTTGGAAAGAGCAACGATGCTATATCCTTCTATAGGTTTTAGATCTACCATACCAAATTTTAATGGGGAAGGAAGGAAAGGTAACAAACAATGACAGTTACTTTGACAGTGATATTATAGTTTAGTGTAGATATTTATGTTTAATTGTGAAAACGATTTGAATTCAGATTGAATCTAAGCTGTGTGATTAAGGTTTAGATTCGTAGGAGACTAGTTAATCTCTGTTTAAACGTTCCAACCAAATCAATTAATCTTAATTCACTATTACATACATTAACTAATTGCAGCCCTTTTCAATTTTCAAATACACCGGCTCTTTTAGAATGTGCCTTAATCACTTTTTTGTGTTAAAATATATTTCTTTATAGAAATATCGCTTTCAGTCGATGCCACGGGCTTTGTGTCACCGGCAAAAACCAGTTGCTAATCATAACATCTGACAGTGATCTCGCGGCGGCAACAAATCAAAGCGCTACGTTTCAATCCATCAGATAATTACACAGTTGATGTGCAAACAGCGAACATAACGTTAATAATTTTGAACAATTCATGTTGTTTGTTTGTTTGCCATATTATGAGTTTCTGGTGGCATAGAAAACATACTTTTGAAGACGGAGCGCCGTTTAACTGTCAATTTAAATTCCTTATTTACTGCGCGATGAGATTAATGAAAATTGTAAGTTATTATGAATGTCGACTATATGTATACAGATTGTGACATGGTTTTATAAAAAGATATATATATATTCCCCTCAAAACACATTAGAGTAATTACATATCAATTACTACAAACACATTACGATCCCAATTAACGGTAAATTAAGGTTAAACATAATTTTATAAAACTTCTCCTTTTAAACCTACCAACATTTATCTCTGCATCACGTAATGGTTGACTGGTAGAGAATGCCTTCGGCATTAAGTCCGCCATTGCGTATTTAAGGCATAATATATAAATAAATAAATAAATCGGTACATACGTACTCGATAAATACCAATCACATTGATCTTATTGACGAATCTAAAATTAATTGTAAATTAAAAAATTAAATGTTCTTAAACTGCTCGACTGTTCTTGTTTTTTTTTGTCTTTTCGTTGCACTTAATACGACATGAGACCATTTCACAGGAGTTGAAATAATCGAAATCACAATTTAAATAAATACGAGTTAGTAAATGAAATTTTATGAGTATTTAAAATAGAATAATGGTAATTAATGGTTGTTTGTTTTTTACGTTTAAACCACTCAATCGATCATCATAAAATTGCGTATACTTTTTAGAGGTATAGAAAAGGATATGGGGCACCTTTTAACCAGAAATAATGTACTGTTCCCAAGCGATAGATCAGATCCATATTAACACGAGCAAGAGCTTGCAAACAATACATTTTTACTATGTTTATATGACATAAAAATTGCATAAAATTTAGTTGAAGTACTTTGTCAACTGAACTGTGCCTTCACTTTTTGTCTTCACTGCGTAGCTGCACCACCGCCGCCGATATTAATGTCTGGATTATGTGGGATTAAAGTTTAAAATAAACATTATTAATGTGGGACCTTAAAGATTTATTTAATGAAAAAAGAAGACTTGGACGGTTGACAGCTAAGTTGGTGCTGTGATCATGGTTGCTGAAGTATAATATGAAATAACAGGATGATAATGTTATAAATAAAATTATAATCTGCCTATACGTGTTAGTGGTCTAAAAGAGCGTGGCGAGGAGTGAGCCTTTGTAAACTGACTGAAACAATTAGCCTAAAGTATTGACGTGAATAAGCTTCCAATTAATATTTACAATAATGGCAAGAGTGTCTAACATAATTGTAATTTTTTTTCATGTCATAGATGGCAAACGAATAGGCGGGTCACCTGATGTTAAGTGATCATTACCGTCCATGGACACTAACAACACCAGAGGAGTCGCAAGTGCGTTGCCACCCTTTGGAGGGAAAGATTAGGGGAGGGAGAGGGAGACGAAAGCGGAGGGGATGTGGGCCTCTGGCGCTCTCACTGACTGAACGAAACGGAACAATGCAAGTACTGTTACTTCACGTCGGTTTTCTATGAGAGGGTGGTAGTAATAGTTTCAGCGTGGCTCTACCACCATTAATTGTATTAAGACGACTGCAATTTTTTCCCAATCGATAGTAAATTTGATACCAAACAAGACTAGGGATTAGGTGGGTGTAGGGTTTTGAAGGTAGGGTACGGGTAGGGTTCGGGCTTGTAGGATGGGGGAAAGTTAGGGATAGTTTAGGCTGGAGGGGTCTTCGGGAAGCAGCGGTGGACGAAGAGTACACCTCGTTAAAAATCAAATGGTAGGAGGGGGGTGGCAGAGAGGTTCCCTATCCGCTACTGGCTGAACCCAGGGTGGAAGAGATGCGGGCTTTGACCCCCATTGCAAGGGGTTCAGCGGGCTGGGAGTCAGTCTTGTAATCGGGCTGCCTCAGCCGGGTGCGCTTGAAGACGCCTACTGCCGGAGGGTGTTGCAGAGCCTACTCACGCATCCCGTGACAACCCCCATAGTGCGGCGTACGGTTGGCCGTGGAGTTTTTTAGTCTACTAGAGTTCGACTCAGTTCAGGTCTTCTCCCGGAGGCCTGACAGTCTATGAAGTGTTTTCTCCACTATAAAGAAAAAAAAAGTATAGAGTTTACTTGCGTTTATTAATTTGTCGAACCAACAAAAAACAAATTGTTGAGTAGACTTAATATTTTTTTGTAGCATACAACTTAGCTTTGAATTATACCTACGCCAAGTTACAATGTCTTCTAGGACGAATAATTTAAAGTTATGTATTGCATACGCTTATAATACAATAATGAAATTTATAAAACATTTAGACTTCATCTTGATACTTGATAAGCGTTATCAATCAGATCCTAAACCAATTTGAACAAAATTCTTATTATATATCGATGTTAGTGAGTAGAATGTTGCATAGAAATAAAGCAGATAAACATAAAATTAGAAATAAGCGTACCGGTTTCAATCCCGTAGGCAGCGCGAAGGTGGATGTCTCGAGATAATATAAGATTCAACTATTGATATATAGCAGACACAATGGCTCGATTAAGCGATTGGAAATGCCAAACAAAATGTCCTTCGCAATGCGCAATGATATAGTGCATCGCATACACTGATTCGTGATAGTTCTTCTTATTTTTTGTTTTATATGTAACGAGCAGTAACTTGATCGGCAACTTACAGTGGTATAGTTAAGGTATGTGGCAAGGGTAAATCTATACATATAATAATAATATAAACCTAACGTGTCTTTATTTTTCAGACTTTTGTGGAAAAAAAATGTTGCAGATATCTAGGTATAAATAATAAAATAAATTACAATCTTTTTCAGAAATGCCTGTCTGTTTTTATGAATACGCATCACTGCTAAAACACTGCGTTCATGATAAAACATCTGGTCTTTGTTCCATTAAAATCGGTTCGGTCTATCAACAGTTATTGTAATTTTAATGACGGCACGACTACTTAAGTTGAAAAGAAAATAGTAGATAAGTAAATGGACTTAATACGTTCAGATGACTTCATTAGTCACTATTTTTTACATAAGGTTCATGTGAACGAAGTCGCAGTTAAAGCTAGTTTACTAATATAAAGGTTAAACATAAAATATACACAGTACACTTTCCATAAAAAAGCTAAATTATTTTCACGAGAAGGAATTTTTTGGCACCATGTTGTTTACTTATAAATAATCTGATTGGGGGTTATCATTTTATTGCAAGTACTTACAGATTTTTTTTTATGTCATAAGTGGCAAACGAACAAGTGGGTCACCGTGTCCTTCGCAATGCGCAATGATATAGTGCATCGCATACACTGATTCGTGATAGTTCTTCTTATTTTTTGTTTTATATGTAACGAGCAGTAACTTGATCGGCAACTTACAGTGGTATAGTTAGGTTATGTGGTAAGGTAAATCTATACATATAATAATAATATAAACCTAAAGTGTCTTTATTTTTCAGACTTTTGTGAAAAAAAAATGTTGCAGATATCTAGGTATAAATAATAAAATAAATTTCAATCTTTTTCAGAAATGCCTGTCTGTTTGTATGAATACGCATCACTGCTAAAATACCGCGTTCATGATAAAACCTCTAGTTTTTCTTTCATTAAAATCGATTCGGTTTATCAACAGTTATTGTAATTTTAATGACGGCGCGACTATTTACGTCGGAAAGAAAATAGTAGATAAGTAAATTTTTTTTTTTTTTTTATGTCGTAAGTGGCAAACGAACAAGTGGGTCACCTGCTGTTAAGTGATCATCACCGTCCATGGACATTAACAACACCAGAGGAGTCGCAAGTGCGTTGCCACCCTTTGGGGGAAGGGATTAGGGGCGGGAGAGGGAGAGGCGAAGACGGGAGGAGAGGTTGGCCTCCGGCGCTCTCACTGACCGAACGAAATGCAACAATGCAAGCACTGTTACTTCACGTCGGTTTTCTATGACAAGGTGGTAAAACTTACAGATGGATTAGACCCATAGTAACAAATAAGAGAAAGGAATTATTAAATCTAATTGTTGAACAATATTAATAAAAAGTAATTAGAGAATATATAATAAGCTTATTTAATAAATTCAATGCGAGATTCTATCGTAAATCTAGTTCAGTTATAACAATATATTTAACTAATTTACAGTACAACTAACCTGTGTTGAACTACGTCTGCGTTTCAAATTATAAGCTATCGTTGTTTTGAATATGTCAAATTTTTTGTTCGAATTTGTTTTTCTCTACTAATATTATAGATGATTTTGCTTCTAAACACCCACATTATATAAATGGGACATATCACGTAAAGCGGACATGAGGTTCTGAAATTCGTTCATATTCAGCCTACCAGGACTTTTAGTAGGTAGGAATGTGATAATTAAAAATATTTTTTCTATCATGTTTATTTGTCAAGTTGTGGGTTTCTAATTGTCATATTTGAAATTCAGATTTTTTCGAATGTAACTAATTTACTATAGAATATGAAATGCAGCGACTTACATGGAAAATTAAATGCATAATTAATTAAATTAAGAAAATCTATTGACAAAGAAACGAGAAAATTATGCTCGACTAATTTATTTTTACCTATTTATATATATATAATAGTGGAAAAGATTAAGGAATTGAAAATAGTTCTAAATTTTTGGAATGAATTTGTCTTCGTTAAAAATCGTCGTATCGTAGTAAAATAAAACCAAGCTTGAAGACCGCATAACCCACAAGCGCGCCGGCCTAACTTGAAACCGCCGTCGCGGCGTAACATTACATTACTAAATATATTTTGACATTAACAAAACGCAAATTAATCGGACACCTCCATTGAAATATGATACAGTGTAAATTACGAGAAACCGCCTATACAAGAGGCTTAAGCAACGACAAGCAAGAATTATTAATTTGTTAACAGAAGACTTTTTTTTTCGAACTGACTACGCTATTGACCAAGCAAGGTCTTAACAGCTTCACCGGACTACTAAGGCGAGCGCTTAAGGCACTCAGCCAATTTTATTTTGACAACTAGCTCAAGGGTGCGCGGCACACCTCGGCTTT
>MU159419.1:83301-131671 GCA_015888305.1 Antheraea pernyi | reverse complement strand
TACAAAAAAGTTAAATACGTATTAAATACTTGGTTTAAAAAAGTTTCCTAATAAATGCACCGCGCTCTCCCGAGGCAAGTTCGCGTTATCCTTTTTCACAAGTCTAAACATAACGTAACCAAAGCGAGAGAAAAGAGCAAGATGGCGAACATTCAGCGACCGCGGTGCATTTAATATGAGACCTTTTTAAAGCCAGGGTTCAATACGTATTTAACTTTTTTGTAATATCACCGTTATAGGTTTTGTAGCGTTTGAATCAACAAGGAACTCATCTGATCTTAAATGACGTTGAGGTCTAAAAAAGTTAACATGCTAAATCTAGGTAGTAGGTTTTGTAGGTGGTAGAGCTACGCTGAGGCTATTACTGGTTTCAGCATGAATGAGCCGGCTCTCCCGGGGTAGGACCACCCTCTCACAGAAAACCGACGTGAAGTAACAGTGTTTGTATTGTTGCGTTTCGTTCGGCCAGTCAGAGCGGCGGAGACCCACCTCCCCTACCCTTACTCCCCTTCTCCCCCAAGACAGGTTGGCAACGCACTTGCGACTCCCCTGGTGTTGCAAGTATCTATGGATGGTGGTGATCACATAACATCAGGTGACCCAGCTGTCCGTTTGCCTCCTATGGTATAAAAAAAGCGACTGGTTCTCGAGTGCAGCTGTCGGAACACACCAACATGTGCTTGGTGATAGATCTTCAACTCGAGGGTGGTAGGTAACCAGGCGGACTTAGTAAAAACCTGGCCTACCTTCTTGCTATGGATTTATAAAGCTTAAAGCTAAAGCTCCGGCTCAGCTACCAAGGATTTCAACTTGCATCTATCGACGCGATGTCCAAAACGTTAATCACTAAGCCATCATCATAGGCATCCAAAAGTATCGTCAAAATTGACTATTAGTTGTTCAGATACCATTCCATTTGATTACATGATCGAATTGTCAATCGATTTGGCCTTATTCTTTAACTAGCGGGCCCCACGGACATTGTCCCGCCCTGGTAATAATAAAAAACCAAATTATATACCTTAACCTTCCCCGTGAATCACTTTATCTACTGATCTTTGAGCTTATCGCGACCAGACAGACAGACGTAGCAGAGGACCTTATGTTATGATCTGTAATGTTGAGACAGCGTGAAAACGAGATGGGCAAGTAATAAGTTTTAAATATAAGATAGGTATTAAGAGACTGTTTTTTTATATTTCTCATATATAACGTAAAAAATATCTCGAAAACTTAAAAAAAATGTCTCGACATCAGCATCATATTCAGTGTCTAACTACAGTTAAAAGTGAGTCTGGATGATCCAGAAGTAGAAAAAAAAACACATAACACTTGAATTCTCTATATAAACATAGATAATATTTTAAACTGATTCCAAAATCACAATTAACACAATAACGAACATAAAATATTAAATTATCAACCACAAGACCTTTATGGCGTAACTTATTTATCATCAATATCAATTATGTTTATCGCTTGTACACCAGTTAATTTGTCCTACGAATTGTTACAAATGACTTGTGGGCGTCGCCACTGATCACTGACCGTAAAAGGAATTTCCGTAATTATTACGTCGATTTATTTATTTATAACATTTTTTATTGCTAACGACATCTATAGAATAGTTGTGTCGAAGTTAACCCTTCGGCTGATTTTTTCTAGATTTATATCAGCGAAGTTAGCATCCTAAATAATAATGGTTGGTTACACGAATTATTTTAAGCCTGACTTAGTGATTTTTGTACTGTATAGGGAATGGGTTAATATTACCACTTTAGTGTTTCTTGCAGAAGAATTTGACACTGTTCATTATACCGTAACTCAACGCTAGATAACGCTGGACTGTATTTTATAGGTATTGGCGAACGAAGTCACGGATCATACTAGTATATTTATGTATCTTAAAATTTATATTTTCATTTCTCTTTCCAAACTGACCGTGATTTACATTAAAAATTATAATATTAGCCAACACTGACGAAATTTTAGCAGAGTTTATCTTACGTGAATTTCCATTTTTAACCGACTTCGAAAAAGGAGGTTACTACGTTCTGTTTTTTTTTTATGTATGTTATTCAATATCTCCGTCAATTTGAAGAAAATATTCAGCCCTAAGGGGGTGAAATATCGTTTATTTGATTTTCGCCCACTTCGTCTCTATGTATTTTCGTGAAATAGGAACCGATTTATTATACCCACTAGAAGCCAGATATATATTTATGGACACTAAAAGTGGAGAAATAATTTTTTTTTACAAAAAAAAAACGCCTTCGATGTGAAAAACTAATAAGGCACTAAAAAGCGAAAAATAACTGAATTATTAAATAGAAAATATTGATATGTGCGCTACCTAATAATATATTTGAAGTCGATGCCAAGCTACATTTCAAATTTGTTGCAGATAATAAAATATGTATACTATACAGATATAAACCATGGGACACGAGAGTGTACCAAAACTTTGTATGTAGATGATATGAATGTATAGTGAATAGACTCCTTTAATTAAGTTCTTACCGTATGAGTTTTACTTAGATAATACCATCTTCGTTGTTTCAGATGCAATTTTAATACTATTTAGATTTACATATTAATATGTTTCTTTAAATAAAACTGCATACGAACTTACCTGTAACAAAAGAATACATTTATGTTTAAAAGTTTATCATAATAATTGAAATTGTGAATTGTTTAATCAAAACGGATTTAACAAGGCAATAAAATTGTAGCGCAATTCGGAACATAACCTCAAATACTGTCGTCGAATACACAAAGTTTTTTTTTCTTTACTTTATTTTTGGCAACCAATCTTTTAGATTATTACTGCCATTGTCGAGTAGTTAATTGTAATACAAGTTAGTGTCGTGCGATCATTTCAATGTCAATGTTTATGTTCCAACAAGTGGCTCCCTTGATACAACTTTCCAGGGAATTTTTGTGGCATCTCAGAATTCATGGTCCGTGGTATTATTTTCTATTCACTTCACTTATGCACAATAAACAAACTATGCTACATAAAACACCACCAATTTTACACAATATAGAGTTATGTAACACAAGATTATGAATAAAATCCACCATATGATGAACCAAAATCCCGCCAAAAACTCCTACACAAGTTATGTTTCGAAAGAAGCGCTTAAAGATAGGTTACATTCTTCTCCAAGAAGATTGTCTATTTAAATAATTACTTTAATAACTACAATATTTGGAATAAAAGAATCGTCCAATTATTTTTTGTATTATAATTTTTCTGAAGTAAAAATATCTTAGGCCGGATTGAGCGATTAAGAAAAATGTCTTCACCGATTACATCGAGATGCCCGTGACGCATTGCGCTTGCGTCAATATAGCGATAACGACCTGTCTATATATCCTTTAGCGATTTTGTATAGAGCTTGCGCCGTCCCTCATATTTTTGGTTAAACTGTATTAAAATGTATATAATTATTTCTCCGAGTGCAAATAGATGTGAAAAACAGGCTAATGTTAATAATTTCAATTTATATATTATGAAGTTATTGACATATAAAAACACACAGTTTCGAATAAAAGTAGTGCTCAAAACCGCAAAAACTCAAAAACTACCCAATATGTTACGTGGCTATAGTTATACGATAAACTTATGATTTTGCAAATTCGACCTTACCTAAAGATTTAAAGTTATTTTATAAGGACGTAATCGACACGAGACTATTTGAAATGAGTGCATTATCCAAAATTATGTACTCATTTTTGTGTGTCAGCTGTGTAAAGTGTGCGTCTTGGGTTTTTGTATATCAGTGTATGAAATTAAAATAATTCCATTAAACATTCAATATAGTTATACCATTGTTTTGAGTTTTCAATTCTGTCGATGTTCCTTAAAATTGCCTCGACTTTATAGCTTCATCTCTCTTGATAAGGAACCTTTTTAAACCTCGGCCAATCTTTTTGACCGCTCTGAACATAACCGTATGTTCGGGTTTGCGCATAACATAGTCAAAAGCGTAACACAAAACATTATTATTGGAATTGGATTGGTAAAGACTACACAGCGGATTTCACATTCGCCACTACAATATCGCAATGTCATTTTTACTGTTAAAAAAGATTTCACGCGTGTCAATGCCCGCTATATAGATTAATTATATATGATTTAAAAAATTACCAGTTCTTAATTATTATTTTTTATATTATAGAATGCAAACGAACAGACGGGTCACCTGATGATAAGTAATCACCGCCGTCCATAAACACTAGCAACACCAGGGGAGTCGCAAGTACGTTGCCGGCCTGTGTTTGAGGGAAGGGGTAGGGGGAGTGGGAGGAGAGGGGAGAAGATAGGGAAAGGGAGGTGGGCCTCCGGCGCTTTCACTGACCGAGCGAAACGCAACAATGCAAGCACTGTTACTTCACATCGGTTTTCTGTGAGCGGGTGGTACTACCCCGGACGAGCCGACCCATTCATGCTGAAACCAGCAATAGCTTCAGCGTGGCTCTACCACCTATAAAATTCATTGCCTATATTACGCAAAATGATATTAATATTGTAGTCAATATAAATTTAAAAAAAAAACTATTACGTAACAGATTAAGACCCCTCCATAAACTCAAAAGTCCTACACAAAATTACATACACAAATATTTGTACGAAAATAAACCGTTTGACACAAAAATTATAGAACGTGAATACACGTGTTAGACACGTTATATTGCACTGCGTTAATTAATCAACGTGGTTATCTCTATCGTCGCGATTACTATCTCACTTCAACACGTTTATATCTGTGTACACCGGTCTCGCTCACCGGCGGCCTTGCTGAAAATAAAACATATGAATATGTGTGCTACCTACCGTTGTCGGAACTGTACCAAATTAAAATGGGACCACACTGGAAGTACCAGCTTTCAAATAAAAAAAGAATAATCAAAATCGGTTCACCCAGTCCAAAGTTATGAGGTAACAAACATAAAAAAAATAAAAAAAATACAGACGAATTGATAACCTCCTCCTTTTTTTGAAGTCGGTTAAAAATGATTTCATGCATGTCAATGCCCTCTATATAGATTAATTATATATGATTTTAAAAATTACCAGTTCTTAATTATTATTTTTTATATTATAGAATGCAAACGAACAGACGGGTCACCTGATGGTAAGTAACCACCGCCGTCCATAAACACTAGCAACACCAGGGGAGTTGCAAGTACGTTGCCAGCCTGTGTTAGGGGGGAGGGAGGAATGTGGAAAGGGGGAGGAGGGGATAAGGAGATGGCTATCCGGTGCTCTCACTGACCGAGCGAAGTGCAACAATGCAAGCACTGTTACTTCACATCGGTTTTCTGTGAGCGGGTGGTACTACCCCGGGCGAGCCGACCCATTCATGCTGAAACCAGTAATAGCTTCAGCGTGGCTCTACCGTCTACAAAATTAATTGCCTATATTACGCAAAATGATATTAATATTGTAGTCAATATAAATTTAAAAAAAACTATTACGTAACAGATTAAGACCCCTCCATAAACTCAAAAGTCCTACACAAAATTACATACACAAATATTTGTACGAAAATAAACCGTTTGACACAAAAATTATAGAACGTGAATACACGTGTTAGACACGTTATATTGCACTGCGTTAATTAATCAACGTGGTTATCTCTATCGTCGCGATTACTATCTCACTTCAACACGTTTATATCTGTGTACACCGGTCTCGCTCACCGGCGGCCTTGCTGAGAGGTGAATAGCCCAGTTGATATTTTAAGTATAAAATATTTCTAACAATAACACAATCTATGTTAATGGAGGAATAGAGAAGTTTTTGTATTTTTAGCACCACATCTGCCTTCGCTATAGTGTTGGGAATTTCAGTTAGTATGAAAATAGAAAGTATATAGACTTTTTTTCACGTATTATATTTTACCGATATAGTTTTTTTTTTTTTTTCGAACTGACTACGCTATTGACCAAGCAAGGTCTTAACAGCTTCACCGGACTACTAAGGCGAGCGCTTAAGGCACTCAGCCGATTTTACTTTGACAACTAGCTCAAGGGTGCGCGGCACACCTCGGCTTTGGCTGTTGCCTGATACAAGCGATTCGCGACCTATCTGAGCTAACCTAAGCTAAGCTAACTATTCATACATATATGAGTTGTTGAAACATATATGTGTACCAAGCATACATACCTCAACAACCCTTATATATATTTCGTATCGGATAATTACCGATATAGTGATTCTGGAAATCCAGTCAGGTATGGATCCTCTACTACACCACTTGGTTGTTGTATACTAGCTGTGCCCGCGTCTTCATCTGCGTGGAACCTGATATACAGAACAGTCACAGTCATCTGAATGTATTAAGTGCATTTATTTGTCTACTATTCTCTCGTACTGAAGTCGCGCCGTCATTAAAATTACAATAACATTTGATAGACTCGACCGATTTTAATGAAACAAAGAGTAAATGTTACTCGAAGTTATGTTTTATCATGAACGCAGTACTTTAGCAGTGATGCGTGTTCAAGCAAACAGACAGACAGACAGAGATTTCTAAAAATGGTTGTATTGTATTACTTATTGCTAGACGCTTGCAGTTTTTTTTTACGAAAATCTAAAATTATAGACACGTTATTACATTCTTATCATATGTATCGAAGTAAAGAAGAATTTGTAAATGGACACATTGATATCAATTACCATTCAACAATAACAAAGATTTAGTATTAAAGATTATTTTTGGTGTAATTAAAAATGTATTTAGATAAAATAATAATATATTAAATAAAAACAAAGTGAAACGTTCAAATGTGTGCGTATAGAATCGACCTTTAGAGTTTTGTGTATCCACGATATTCTATATATATATATATATATATATATCTATTTTATGATTCGATAAAAACATTATTTATAATAAAAACGATATTTGTGGAAACAAATCAGAAGATTATAACCTAAAAACTATTGCGTCTTTAATAATGGCGTCGATAACAAGTTAGTAATCGATACTTTTATTTCCATTACATTATACTTTCGATGACAGTTTTGTTCAGTAATAGTCGCATTGTATCATATCGATTTACAATTCAATTATCGATACCTACTAATCTAATGCAATTTACTTTTCATTCTTATTATTACAAATATATCGTTTTATGAATTGGGTTAGTTAGTGTAAAAATATTTTGAGTGTAATAGCCAATTTCTAAATTAAATTACAGGTGTTCTGTAATGCAATAATTAAAACCGGAATCGTATAAAAAACGCATATTCTGCCCTAACAACTAGAGTTCAATATCGATTAATAATTTTATTTATTTCAATTGTTGTATCGATAGTTTACGGTTTTTGCGTTAGGTTGGCTTACCGCAGAAGGCCATTATTTCTTCGTTCGCGACATAAAGTGTGGCATTTGCTTCATGTGGATTTTGTTGTAAGAAATACGAATCTTGATAGTGGTCCTCAGTTCATAAGAAATCTAAATAATAATGGCGATTCAGCATGTGAAATTTTGGTATTTCGTAAAAGTTATTATAATATCGATTTGAAATGAGGCGCTATTATTATCGATTTAATATAATAACACCAAAAGAAAGGAGCCCAACACTAATGGAAATGTTTCAGTCAATTATATAAACTTTGAGCAGACGGTGATCCCGCTCTGATCTGTGGTTTATAACGTTTGCTCTCAACTATATATAACATATTGTCTTGTCAACTATTTAAAAATGCATAGGAAAGAAACATGTACTAATGGATTGAATTATAAAATCGTTCAGAATACAAAATAAATGTTTTTTTTAAACCACTATTTAAGCCGGTACGTTCGATAATAACAATATATTTTCTTTTTTTTTAACCACTAATTGCGTCGGTATGTACGCTAATATTTTTAAATCTTTCAAACAAATGCGTCCGCGCCAAATTTTTTGACCGCTCTGAAACAGATGCGTAGACCACAAAATTTAGGTATAACTACGTATTATTTTTGATCTGTCCCATCTTTCCTCTCGGTCACTGGGTATTTTTTATGGGAGTTATTTTGCAAAAGGAACGGTAGTGTGGTACAGGAATCCGGGGAATTCGCGCTATTCCATTTGAGCAATGAGCGTGTGCGATGGCGGAGAGAATCAGCTGTGCACTCATCATCAGTTATACAATGTTGTGTATAAAGTCTGACGTTAAATCTATATGAGTAAATTATATTAATAACTAGCTGACCCGTGCGACTTCGTCTGCACCAAATCGGTTATTACCGGTTTCGATTGTACTTTTAAACGCGAAAAATCTAAATAAATCTCAAAACCCGATTGCAGCGATACCTACTGTTTCAAATTGTGAATCCCAACTATCCAGGGACTCACTCAAACATATACCCAGTTGGTACGTGAGAAATATTTTAAAATATGCTTTGAACCCGTCCGCAGCATCACCTACCAGGTCCAATTAAAATAACAAATAACCTACATATATTGCCGATAAATGTCGTCCCAGTACGTTGTCCCAGTAACTTCTGTCCCAATAAGCCTACAACCCGTTCGTAACACCATCTACCGGGTTCAATTAAAATAAAAACTAACCTACGTATATTCGCAGTAATGTTAAAAAAGCTTGAGAGGTCCACGCACCTCCAGTTGGAACCTAGTTCCTTTCCCTTTTTTGTAGGCGTTTACCATACGCTCAGTATAGTTTACATTAAAAAATATCAAGTTGATAAAGTTAAATTGTAATTTAAACGTTAAAATATATTCATAAAATAAATAATGATAAGGGAGTTGGGCCTCCGGCGTTCTCACTGACCGAACGAAACGCAACAATGCAAGCACTGTTACTTCACATACGTTTTCTGTGAGAGGGTGGTACTACCCCGGGAGAGCCGACCCATTCATGCTGAAACCAGTAGTAGCTTCAGCGTGGCTCTACCACCTACAACCTATTGTAAGGCTCGTTTACTTTTTTTTTATTCTAGCCGTGGAGCGCATGGTGAAATTTGTTACTAAGAAAACTAGTATTTGCACCATTATATCATTGAATATTTATAATTACACTTTCAAAATATACCGTATTTGACAGTCCGTCTCCTTTTTTTAGAACATATGATGAGTATAGTGGGTTATCCTTAAAACATAGATATATGCACTCACAGACTTCTTTTTTGATCTATAAAATAATTTGAATATCCCAATATACATTGTTCTGTTATATCTCAAAAGTTTTCGATAAAAACTCCCAGGCAGCATGAATTGCAATTTCCAACAATTATCGTTGTATTTCATAACCAATTTACACAAAACCTTGACAGATTATATAGCAAAACCTTCCCCATGAATCACTTTATCTACTGGTGAAACCGCATGAAAATCCGTTCAGTAGTTTTTGAGTTTATCGCGAACAGACCGACAGATAAACGTGGTAGAGGACTTTGGACTATGTAATGAAGATTGAAGCAATTTAACACTAATTAAATATCAATTTAAGGTATGTGTAATAATATTTCCTATATTTTAAACTTTTGACTATATTACGTGCAGGCCCAAACTTATAGGCCTATATTCAGAACGGCCACAAAGATTGGCGACGACTGTAGATACCGTTATGAATATTCTTGAAGCGATTGGTATAAAAGCACGTAGGCTCGTCTCTATATATATGCTGATTCAAATAATAGGTACTGCGGTTTTGGTCAATTTTTGGCGGTATCTTAGGAGGTGGTAGATACACGCTGAAGCTACTACTGGTTTCAGCATGAATGGGTCGGCAAGCCCGGGGTAGTACGGGTGGTACTTCACAGAAAACCGACGTGAAGTAACAGTGTTTGCATTGTTGCGTTTCGTTCGGTCAGTGAAAGCGCCGGAGGCCCATCTCCTCCTCCCCTTCCCCCAATCCTCCCTCCCCCCAAACACAGGCTGGCAACGCACTTGCAACTCCCCTGGTGTTGCTAGTGTCTATGGACGGCGGTGATCACTTACAATCAGGTGAACCGTCTGTTCGTTTGCCTCCTATAATATATAAAAAAAAGACTGGTATGTTTTTTAAATTTTATTTTTGGCAACCAATCTTCTACATTATTGCTGCCTTTGTCGAATAGGTAATATTACAAGCGTCTTGTGATAATGCCAATGTTCTAATAGGATGGTGGCTCCTTTTTGGAGCTTTCCAGGCAGTTTTTGTGGCGTTCTTAGAATACATGATCCATGTTATTATTTCCTACCCACTTTACTTATGCACAATAAGCGAAATAGAGTCAAAGAACACAAAATTATGAACAAAATATAAAGTCCACTACAAGACAAATCAAGATCCCACCAAAAACTCAACTCTCATGTTATCTATATATTAATACGTGAAGCGAAAACTTTGTACCCCTTTTTAAGCGAATTGCGCGAACGGATGAACGTGACATTTGGCATAGTTAAAGTTTATATAGAGGAGAAACGCATAAACCTATTTATTTACATATAAAATGCATTAAAAACACATAAAAATAATTAAAATATAAATTACTCACACTACTACTTGAATTACACACAACATACACACATATGTAAATGAAAAAGACGTTTTGCCGTCCTTCATTACTCTTACGTTCCAATTACCCTTTTTCATCCTACATAAAATATTTTTAACATGACTTACGATCCATACTTTAAATTTGAAATTAACTGATCAAATTGTAGGTTAATTTTATAATGATGTAATATATAATATGTAAATTCATAATATACGTTAATAATTATTTATCTTTAGTAAATTTATGAAACCACTGAAATAATGATTTTTCTTTAGTCTTATTGTATGTCACAATTAATTATTGTCGACTTTCGACCGCTAGGCGACAATTAGTTATTTATAATTACCTGAAAAACGTGCATTATGTGACCTTCTATTGTTTAATATTACTGGCCTTTTCCGTAATTTTGTTTGATTATTGTGCGTAAATGAAATATAATATTATATAAATATTACAGTATTACATGGAGTTTTGAAATGTCGCACTTAGTTTCTAACTTTCTAGAAATTTCTGACATAGTAAGCATTTTGTTAGAATATTAAAGTTGCTAAAGATGAATGTTGTGTGCGAGTCACGCAAAAACTACTGTATAGATTTGAGTCATGGTTTTTAGTTTCCACTTCTTAGATAAGTATCTAAGAAGTATCTAACATCTAAAAAGTAGTAAATAAGAACTAAAGTGGTCCTTATCTAAAAACAAATTAGGACATCCTCATTTCACATAGAGCTATTAAAGTTTTAAGAAACTACAATTTTCAAAAGCGCTCGCTTTCAGCAATGTGAGTGTTTTTGCCGTATAGAAGTGGGACAATCGGCTAAGTACGCATGCCCCAAATAATGCAGACGAAGTCGCGGGTACAAAATAGTTTTATAATATGTATCTACTTAATAATTGCAATATGATTGTAATGGAATCATGTATTAGTGAAATTGGAACGAACGAGAAAAACAAGGTGCTCTTAATGACTCTATCATTGTATTTTGTGAGCTAGTAAATGTTAGTGTCATTTTATCGTATCAACATGCTAAAATGCTCTTTTGTAGAAGATCGTAAGTCTCGAATCTTTAGGCCACAACGATATCCTATCACTGTACATAACAGGAAATCCTTAAATCAAGCGACCTTGAGAATCAATACAGTTTAAACACGTTGTTCAAACACAATTATCGCGGTGAGAAATACGATATAGTCGTTTGGTGCCGCGCAGTACGTAATAATGATTATCTGGCACGTTATCGGTCCCAGATTCGCGGCGTCAACGACCTCTTATCATAGGAAACATATGACTCAAGTAAAAATGTCGTTTGTACGCACACGTATTAACAATTCAAAGAACTGGTGCTTTCGGTTTTAATCTATTTACCTATTGAAATAGCTCTAAAACTGATGTTTTAAGAGAGAACAATGCAGAGTCGATTTTAGCACCAATCTATAGTAACTAGTGGGCTCCCAGTGGTCGACATTCGACCATAGTTCATTGATTTTTTAAAGTAGAATGTAGAATGAAAAATGGTAATTGGAACGTAAGAGTAAAATAATACATACAGTCGAGCATAGCAACCTCCTTCACAACCTTTTTTGAAGTCCTTTATTGACAGATGTCAAAATGTCTTTTTTATTTACATGTGTGTATATGTTGTGTAAAATTGAAGCAGTAGTGTGAGTAATGCATATTTTAATTAATTTAATGTACTTCTAATGCATTTTATATAAAATAAATAGCTTTCTGCACTTCTCCTCCATATAAACTTTAACTATGCCAAATTTCACGTTCATCCGTTCGCCCAATTCCGTTAAAAAGGGATACAAAGATTAGGCTTCACGTATTAATATATAAATATTATAAAACTGGAGGGTTTGTTTGTTTGGTTGAAAGCGCTAATCTCAGGAACCACTGGTCCGATTTGAAAAATTCTTTCAGTATTAGATAGCTTGTTTATCAAGGAGGGCTATAGACTATATCATTGCGCTAAGACCAATAGGAGCGGAGCACCATTGTGAAGAATTTTTCAAAATTGTTTTTTTCCTTTTGAGTCCTTCTGCTATATGTTAGCGTTATTCTGAAGAAACTACTCCATACGAACGAAGTCGCGCACAGAAGCTAGTATCAGTTTTGTGAGCTCTGTTTACCGGCACTGAAAAATCACAACATTATTCTTGAATTGTCTCCACGAACAATGTGGTCCCATGTTTCAGACTTAGCAAAACCAGTAATAGTTTTTTAGGTAATAGTGTTAGGTTCTACAATAAAGTCCCAAAGCATGTTACCGATTTGCCGGACTGGAGAATTCGGAAAAAAATTGTTTTTTTCCTTTTGAGTCCTTCTGCTATATGTTAGCGTTATTCTGAAGAAACTACTCCATACGAACGAAGTCGCGCACAGAAGCTAGTATCAGTTTTGTGAGCTCTGTTTACCGGCACTGAAAAATCACAACATTATTCTTGAATTGTCTCCACGAATATTTTTGATTTGATTTGATTTGAACAAACTCCTGGTAACGAATAAAATAACATGATGATTTATCGATGCGTTGAAAAACACACTATCATACTATGGTCTTAATATTAAAGACTTACGTTTATTACTATATTTATTAATAAATTTAGTCTTCTAATAAAATAACCAGTTACTATAGAGGATACATCTACTATACGGGATTTGCAAACTAGCCAGATACGATTGTGATATCCAATCACGTGGGAAATTACGCAACTGTATTTAATTCATTACCCTTCAATGTTTAATCTACGAAGCGGGCTTAATTTAAAACTAGTCCTGTCCTACGTTCGTCTGTTACTCGTCCTTAGCGATATCTTTTTCTCGTCGGATGCCTGACAACTTAAAACGTGTTTATATTTTTGTATGCATAGCAGATTTTATGTTTCGTGATATTATTTCCCATCCACTTCATTTACGCACAGTAATCGAACTATTTTATGTAGAATGCCATCAATATTATATAGAGTCAAAAAACACAAGATTATGAATAAAATATAAAAGCCACTACATGACAGATTAAGAACCCACCAAACACTCTTGTCATAGACCAGTACTAGCGGTCACGGTAGTCGTTGACCTGCCTTGATAATAAAAAAAATCAAAAATTCAACCGCAGCGCCACCAACCGGGTCCAATTGTGAATCTAAACCATTCTCGAATCCACTCGAACACGCACACAAAATTTCATAAAAATCGGCCCAGCCGTTTGGGTGGAGTTCAGTGACATACACACGTACAGAAGAAATTTATATATAAAGATATGGGATTAATTTGATCATCTATGACGTCACGTCATTATTGTGTACATTACGCCCGTGCGAAGATGTGGCCCCTCTTGTGATTTGATAAAGGTGATAAAGTGTAATCTTTTCGCAGTAATTTATTCAGTCTATTTAGAAAGCGTGCTTACAAATCCATTCTCAACACGTTTATGTGTATACAAAATTGATATTTTGCCAATGTACTCATGATCGTTTTCGGTCATATACCCCGTTCTCAGACAGTGAGTCTGTTACACATAAAATAGTAACGGAATGCGGTATAGATAATATACAAACCGTTCTGTCTGTTTGTCATGTTTAATTTTAAACATAGTGAAGACGATGGGCGAGATTCGTCCTATTTTGACTTAACTATTCACGGAAACAGAACTATTGGTTAACTGTATAAATTGATTTATGGTTCGTAATATATTACCGACTTATTGTTACATTTGAACGCTTTACAATGAAATCTTGATTACTTTCTAGAGATTTACACCCGTTGTTTTACAGCGTATATAAGTGCGCCACAGTGTGGTCGTCGATAGACTAGATACAATAACAGCAGCAAACGACTAGTACCTCTCCGTTTCTGCAAGCAAAAGATGCTCGCACCCAAGCATACGTCGCCACAGATCACGCCGCCGTGTTCAGGCGGTCAATTCCGGTCCCGCACATTCGCCGCGGCCTCCCACGATAGCGTCTCAAACCTAGATTCAATCCCGAATGGTGCCCTCGATCACGTGATCAGCGTGATAAAGTCTCACTACATTCACTGGCTGAGCCCACATACGTAAACACACGGTAAGTACACATGTTGTGAAAGGCTTTTACTATTTCACTTTATATATACATATATAAGAATAACTGATTAATTCAAGTATTCATACAAAGTTTCGTCACCTTCTTCACCACTTTAACTTCACCACGGACTGTGCGTTGATATGCCAGTCAGTCCAGTGTATGCAGGATACCATTAATGGTCTTCGTGAAATTCTTAGCGATTTATCCAGCGGACGCCAAGATAGCTCCTACATGGCGGGATATTTTCTTGAACCTTGCCCGTTATATTCTGGCCAATTTGAACAATATGCTTATACGGTATATGCTATTTATTACTCTGATGTATAAGCTACATTACTCTAAAATTTAATCAATATACGTTTATTAGTTTTTACGAGAAAGAGTAACAAACACTTTTCCGCATAAACTTTCTCGTTTATAATAAAATGCAAATTAGCAAACAAACGACAATAAATAATCCATTCGCGCTTCGCTTCCTTCGAATATAATGAAAATCATTGTAGCATACATTCTGGCCGCATCAATGTTAAGTCTCTTAGATCTCCAGAACGATCTGTTTAAGTTTATTTTCACCTAAGTCCGCGATATGATCTAAATGATGTTAGATCACATGCGTCTAATCGTGTGGATAGTGTTACAATATAGAATAAGGTCATGGACTTAGTGAGAGGTGGAGAGATTTTTTCTATTACTAAATAATTCATTTAATTTATTATATATGAGAACGTAGTGAGAATGGTAGCAGATTGGACTCAGAAAAAGTCTTATCACAGTGCTGTGGTTTCACCATGTTGCTTCCATTCAACGAATATTTCTGGTTTGTCGTACGGATTTAAACCTACATTGATTGACGCAGTGTCCAAACACGCTAACCAGTGAGTCAGTATTGCTAAAACAAGCCTCAGAACTGAATATCTTCAGAACTGGGCAAATATTTGATTGACTAATAATCTATATAAAAAAAATCTATTACTGAATATGTGTAAGGGCACCAATTCAGAACTGTTGCACCTATATGTATTTTTTTCTTGTTTTTTAATTAAACGTTAAAAGTTTTAATTAATTGACTGTACTGTAAGTATTAGTGTAGTAGAACCGTGCGATGCCGGAACCGGTAATTTGTTTTTAATTAAATCAATCGGCAATTTACAATACTAAATTGTATGTTAGTAATATTCACATATTATATACGCTATTATATATTCATATTATATACGCTATCGCTACATCTTATTAATGTGTGCCGTGGCTAACGTAACATAAGACTAGGCGCAGGCGCACACGGATGTCTTCACTGATCCCAGCTCATCTAACTTGTGTCATGTTCACACGCAAAAAGAAGCCATTAAGTTATTTGTTTTGGTTTATCTTTACTAACATTATAAACTAGCTTCTGTCCGCGACTTCGTTCGCGTGGAATAATTACTTTTGGCTAACGCTAACTCTAACTCGCGACTTCGTTTACGTAGAAGGCGACAATATTTTTAAATAATACGTACGTTAAACGCGATTTTGAAATATTCTTCATTGGTGCTCCGCTCCTATTGGTCTTAGCGTGTTGATATATAGCCTTCTTCAATAAATGAGCTATCTATCACTGAAAGATTTTTTTCAAATCGGACCAGTAGTTCTTGAGATTACCGCGTTTCAGCAAACAAGCTATTCAGCTTTATAATATTCGTTTTTTTATGTCAAAAGGAGGCATACGAACAGATGGGTCACCTGATGTTAAGTGATCACCACTGTCCATAGACACCAGTAACACCAGGGGACTCGCAAGTGCGTTGCCAGTGTATGAGGGAGAGATAGGGAAAGGAGAAAAGGGAAGGGAAAGGGGGAACGGAGATGGGTAGATTTATATAGGTACGTCTAGCAATTTCCCATTGCTTGCCCGTACATTTTACGTTATATGGATCTGTTGTAGAAGTATAGATGAGAACGTGAGTTTGTTTATCTGTTACACATTTTTTTTTTACTTTGGTGAACTCTCACCTGATTTTAAATGCCCATGTGGTATAAGATGGTAAACACGTTATACCTAGAGAGAGCTGGCTCTCGAGTGCAGATATCGAAACACACCAACAGGTGCTCGGTGACAGAATTTTTATTTTTCTATTATAGGTGGGGTAGCCACATGTTAGGTGGGGTTTTTTCCGTGTTGCCACATTAATGTAGGTACGGCGGCATCATCACGGCGGAGTTGCTGGTGATGATGATGATCACGTCGGATGATGAGGCTCTGGTGCGCGGAAACATGTCGCGGCGACGGCGGTACTGTTGTAGGAATCTAGGCATAATCGTGCCGACACACGGATCGGGGTCACCAAATGTAGGAGCTACGGGCTCACTACTATAAGATTCTAGACTGACACAGACAACGTAATAATAATACTCGGAGTGCGTGAAATAGACTGTTTATTTAATATTAGCCGACCTGTGCCCACTTCGTTGGGCAGTAATAGGCATTATCAAGCTACAACTTTTTTCTAGAACTCAATCATATATCTCTCATCGTTAAGGCAGCGTTCGTAAGAAACCTTTTACCATTTTTTCTCCGACTCCCCAGATATTACCCCCTACAACCTCACAAACTTTACCTCTTTATGATATTAGTATAGATAATATAATTAGTCAATAGCTTCTGCCCGTGACTTCGTACACGTGGAATGGTTGTTTTGCGCTAAAACGCAGCGGAAGCTCTGAAAAGGAAAAAATACCCCGATTTTGCAACATTCTTCATTGCTGCTCCGCTCCTATGGATCTTAGCGTGATAATATATATCTTATAACCTTCCCTGATAAATGAGCTATATAACACTGAAAGAATTTTCCAAATCCGACCAGTAGTTCCTGAGATGGTAAACGATGGTAACGTCACAAACTCACAAACTTTACCTCTTTATAATATTAGTATAAACGACCGTATAAGGTATTTATAGAGACACGCGACATTCCATTTATTTGTTCAATTGTTTGAACGACATTCTATTTACAATATATACAAAAGTTTCAGCTAGTCTGTCAAAGAGGATGACATACTCGGTAGCTACATGGGCAAACGAATATGAGGGTCACCTGATGGTAAGTGATCACCGCCGTCCATAGACACTAGCAACACAAGGGGAGTAACAAGTGCGTTGCCCCTGTGTTTGAGGGTGAGGGGAAGGAGGGGGAACGGGAGGGGAGGTGGGTCTCCGGCGCTCTATAGGTTTTCAACTTAAGGGTGGTAGCCTGGCGGCGTTAGGAAAAGTCCTAGCACCAGGCTACGGTTTCCTCACGATGTATTCCTTCACCGTCAGCCACTAGTGTTACCAATTTAAATTAGTAAATGTAGGCGAATTTCGTGAAATTGGATGGTACATGCCGAGGTTCGTACCTATGGACATCGGATTGATATTCCACCGGTCAAACCACCAGACAACCACTGTTGCTTATAAAATAGCAAAGAAAGCTTTCGGTTTTAAACATTGTAAGCTTTTAGCAAAGAAAGAATAAGTGTAAACAAGAAGTACTTCAAATTACTCATACTCAAAGTCACGATACGAACGAATATTCAAAAGACAGCTGTAAATTGGAGGTAATAAATAGCTCTTCTATAATTTTCTAAGTCCATACTGGTAGCCTGGCGGCGTTAGGAAAAGTCCTAGCACCAGGCTACGGTTTCCTCACGATGTATTCCTTCACCGTCAGCCACTAGTGTTACCAATTTAAATTAGTAAATGTAGGCGAATTTCGTGAAATTGGATGGTACATTTCGAGGTTCGTACCTATGGACATCGGATTGATATTCCACCGGTCAAACCATCAGACCACCACGGCTTGTATAAACAATAAGGGAAACAATGTTGCTTATAAAATAGCAAAGAGAGCTTTCGGTTTTAAACATTGAAGTAAGGCTTTTAGCAAAGAACTAATAAGTATAAACAAAAAGTACTTCAAATTACTCTTTTTTTTTTCTTTTTTTTTAAAGTAGCACGGCAAAATGACTGCACTGTGCCTGATGGTAAGCACAGTACAATCCAAAAACAATGGCAACCACCGAGTGACACAGTATCCATCGCCGGTCGTCGCTGTCATGCCGGCCTGCGAAAAGCTGAATATGCACAGACTGATCCCAAAACGCGACCCGCAAAAGCGAGTCACTATGACGGGCTTTTTCGCCATATACATGGCGGTTGTGACCCAGTCAGGCTGTAAAACCCTACCACCCCACTTTCGCCATTGCCTCGTTCGTTATTCAGCAGGGTGCACCACGTGCAGGTGAGGTTGGCTTATATGTCTCAAGTCTTCGATGTTATTCGACACCTATTACACCCCAAAAGTACTCATACTCAAAGTCACGATACGAACGAATATTCAAATGACAGCTGTAAATTGGAGGTAGTAGCAAGAGTCCGTACAAATTTTCCCACTCTTCCTAGTCTAGACAAGTTATGTTTGAATAAATTACGCGTGACAAGGACGGAAATACATATTTTATCATAATAGTTCGCAACAATTACAACACCCAGTGAATCATTGCTTGGTGTATCTTTGATACATTGGTTCACCTCCGACACCAATTACTCACCACCACGAAACTATTAACAGACTTATCTATCAATAAATCATTTTAACTCCTATTACATTGCCGGTTTTGAGAGACAAGTTCATTTTATATTCCTTAAAAGAAAGCGTTGTACGTCACGTGAATCATTCGTCTCGTTGTATTGGAAGTTTATGTTATCTTCGTAGTAAACTTTTGACTTTAGTAATTACATGTTTAGATCGGGATATGTCCAATGTAACTTGGTCTGTATGGAGTATTGGTACAAATATAGTGTAGAGGTCTAAGCCTATTTAGAGATGAATTGACAGCCTCGTCAAGCAATTACTGATTTGCTTATCATCAATTTTGTAATATTTATGATGAATTGAACACATTAATTGGAACAATTCGTCGGTAACTTTTGACAATTTACTAGCAACACCAAGTGCTTTGCCGGCCTATGTTTGAGGGAGGGAGAGTGGGGCTGGTGTAGGGGAATGGGGGTAAGGTGAGAGGGCGGACAGGTGGGTATCCGGTGCCCTCACTGACCGAACGAAACGCATCAGTGCAAGCACTGTTATTACTTCACGTCGGTTTTTGTGAGAGGATGATACTATCCCGGACGAGCCAACCTTTCTTGAAACCAATTATAGCTTCAGCATGGCTCTACCACCTATACGACCATTTAATGATAACTTACGATATGAAATGGTAACACACTAAATCTTCAATGACAGCTGTGATAGCACAGTTATAAGTATTCGGAGGTAAAATATTCAACTAAGCTAATGTTATGTGATTCGCCAACTGACGTAGTACTTATGAACTCTAAAACAGATCCATATAACTTAAAATTTACCGGCAAGCAGTGGGAAACTACTGGACATAAATATATAAATCTATATACTAATATTATAAATCTGACGAGTTTGTTTGCTTGAACGCGCTAATCTCAGGAACTACTGGTCCGGTTTGAAAAATTCTTTCAGTGTTAGACAGCTCGTTTATCGGGAAAGGCTATATATCAACAGGGTTATACCAATAGGAGCGGAGAACCAATGAAAAATGTTTCAAAAACGTTTTTTTTTCCTTTTTGAGAGCTACCGCTGCGTATTAGCGTTAGGTAGGGATCGAAACGTCAGCCCCTTGGTTTGATAAAACGACTACAAGGTTTCTCAATTTTACTAAAGTAAAGATAATCCAAAGAACTTACATTGCATTAATGAGAAATTTCAAAGGCCGAGTTGAAGGTTAAAGACCTGGTTATAGGTTCATTGTTTTAAATGAAATTTCATTAAGCAAACATTTGCGTTAAAGCGATAAAAGCGCCCTAGCGGAGGATGAATGTCGCGACATAAAACGTTTACAATTTCAGCACAATACCGCTGCGTAACGAGTAGGCTTTTAGAGAAGGCTGTTAACCGGGCACCCGAGGGAGCAAAACTTCCATATTCATGAAGTACCCGAAACTGTACAAGCAACCCTAATAAAATATTCAATTAACCGGCCGTATAATTCCGGCGAGTTCAGTGACATTTGAAAATTAAGCGGAGAAAAAAAGCGCCACAAAAAAAATCGCGAATGCGTCCGTTTCTCAAATTATCAACGAATTATTTAAACAGAGTGCCCACGCCGGAGGTCCGCCGTCATTTGAACATTTCGTTCGGAATTCAAACACGTTCTCTTTTTAAAATCGCAGCACGCGATTGGTGGTCGCAATTTTCCCTGGCAACACTATGATTATACGAGATGGAGTTATCAAATTTTTGAGCAGCGAAATTACGGCCGCTTTACTTTCGTTCTCAACGATGTTTACTTTTGAGTTGTATAATTCCATTATACGTTATTAAGTGATTCCAACTTTCGGTTGTGAATCTGCCATTTTATTATTATTTAATATTTGATTATTGGGAAGCTCACGAGCTGTTATATGTATGATTTTGCATTGTTTTATTCTCAATAATATATCTCTTTCCTGCGTGTAATTATTTAAGTTTTTAATTACTGGTAACACAGTTTAATAAATTCCATAGAAAGTGCGATTGAGAGTTTTTGACGGAATCTTCAAATGTTATTGTAGTGTAGTGGACTTTATAATGTATTCATAATCTTGTGTGATTTCATTCTATGTTTTATAATATTGGTGGTGTTTTACATAATAGGTTATTGTACACAATTTAAATGGATGGGGAATAATACCCCGAACATGGATACTGACTTGCCACAAAAATTGCGGGAAGATTTATAACAACTTTTTAGAACGTTGAAATGACCACAAGGCACTTGTAATATAATTACTTACTCGATAATAACAGTAATATTCTCCTAGAAGATTGGCTGTCAAAAAAAAACGATAGTGCCTCGCTGTCAACATTCAGGACTTTACGATAATGTTCTGTTCTCTAGCTGCTAATCAGCCCTAGCACCCTCGGTCCGCCCCGCACCGTACTTCACGATCCGCCCACACTATTACTTACGTTCGTCTTTACTTTCTGACCTTTGTATGGTAATTTCTTGGCCTGTAAAGATCGTAACATTATGTAACATAGCCTACATCGTCCTTTATTATTATTTTTTGTTTAATACTTTACAGTTTTTATTGTTTCACGAGCTGTTATATGTATGATTTTGCATTGTTTTATTCTCAATAATATATCTCTTTCCTGCGTGTAATTATTTAAGTTTTTAATTACTGGTAACACAGTTTAATAAATTCCATAGAAAGTGCGATTGAGAGTTTTTGACGGAATCTTCAAGTGTTATTGTAGTGTAGTGGATTTTATAATGTATTTATAATCTTGTGTGCTTTCATTCTATGTTTTATAATATTGGTGGTGTTTTACGTAATAGGTTATTGTACACAATTGAAATGGATGGGGAATAATACCCCGAACATGGATACTGACTTGCCACAAAAATTGCGGGAAGATTTATAACAACTTTTTAGAACGTTGAAATGACCACAAGGCACTTGTAATATAATTACTTACTCGATAATAACAGTAATATTCTCCTAGAAGATTGGCTGTCAAAAAAAAACGATAGTGCCTCGCTGTCAACATTCAGGACTTTACGATAATGTTCTGTTCTCTAGCTGCTAATCAGCCCTAGCACCCTCGGCCCGCCCCGCACCGTACTTCACGATCCGCCCACACTATTACTTACGTTCGTCTTTACTTTCTGACATTTGTATGGTAATTTCTTGGCCTGTAAAGATCGTAACATGATGTAACATAGCCTACATCGTCCATTAATAGTTTTTTTTATACTTTACAGTTTTTATTGTTTTACAATGTCACTTGGCGTTGAACGATGTGGTGTAAGAAGGTAAGCACGCTAAACCTAGAGAGAACTGGCACTCACATGCATCTACTGAAACACACCAACCGGTGCTTGCTGACAGTTTATCAACTTGAGAATGGTAGCTGGTCAGTGGACTTAGAAAAAGCTGTACCACCATGCTATGGTATCGCCACGATGTTATCCTTCACCGAAAGTTTCGACTAAGTTGTAAGGATTTGAACCTGCACCCTTCAACACTTCAATCGCTACTTTTAAAGACTTGTAATGAAACTTATTTACAAAAAAGTCGCGGCTGTCATAAGGACTGGCGATAGAAGTGAAAACAAACAGTGAAATATCTGTCTTCTCTTTTGAATTTTTAAATTATTTATAGTGTGAATGACAATATTTAAATTTTAGAATATGTTTACTGAAATTATTAAAATTAGTTTGTTTTTATATGTATTGGCACTCGGAGGAATAATTATATACATTTTTATAAAGTCTATTAATTAATTAGACGTATGATGAGCTGCAAAATATCAATATTACATATACATAGGCCTCTATATTACGCGTCGCTAGTCTGACGTAAGCGTTATACGGACAGTCACGCTTATTAGCATGTCATGACGTGAAATTATAAATTTGTCTAATGCCAAAAATACCGCTCAAGATGCCTAAAGAAGTATCGCTTAAAAAAACGTTATATTTGTATTTTAAACTATAAAAATATACCAAATGGTAAAGTATAAAGTAAACTACACAGGTGTCATGTAACTTCAACAAAGGTAACATTAATCGATATTTATACGCAACACAAATACAAACCGGAGCATATAATATCTCGGGCTATGATTCAATAACAATAAACATACGTAAACTATTCCGTGTCTATTTGTTTTCACTACAGGGTGTTTAGAATTCCAACATCAAAGAGCTTTCTTTATTCGTAAACGCTTACGTAGCTCTTCATTAGATAAATACAATAATACGTTCATCTATTATGATTCATATGGCTACGTTATTCAAAGGATCGTGTATTTTTATAAAGACAATTATATTAATATCTTTTAAAAAAACCTTCACCGTGTTATTACAAAAAAGGTAAATACATATTGAATACTTGCTTTAAAAAAGTTTGGGTACTTACGTTTTAAAAGCACCGCGCTAGCCGACCGCTGCGCGGCAAGCTCGTGTTATCCTTTTTCGCAAGTCTAACCTTTTTTTTTAACACTCTTCATCGACTTGCCAGGTCCCCGGTGGAGGTCCTGAATTGAGTCGACCTCTAATCGACTAAAAAACTCCACGACTCTAACCTAACCTAACCAAATAGAGATAAAAGAACAAGATGTCGATCGTTCGACGAGCGCGGTTCATTTAATACGTAAGCTTTTATAAAGCAAGTGTTCAAAACATATTTAACTTTTTTATAATAACACCGTATATGTTTACAAAAGCAAACCCGATTTCACCTTAATCCCTCGGCTTAGGTATAAGAAATTTAAAGTTAAAATGTATTTAACAGTTTTGAAAAACTTCTATGACAAAATCAATGTTTATAATCCAAATGTATATGCTTCGATTGCAATTATTCTTATTTATTATATCAGAATAACTCATGCGTAGGTGCGCAATTATTCTTATTTATTATATCAGAATAACTTATGCGTGGGTGCTGTCTGAAAGTTAGCTAGAACTAGCTGTCGATAAATCAATTAACAAGTGCAATTTAGATCAATAACTTCCCGCGAATTAGTTGTACCACCAATTGAACCAATGAATGCTTAATGCTTGTTGTGGTAAATGCGAAATGGCGTTTATTGAATTCAAAGAACAACATAGGCAATCGTTTGTTGACTTATGCCCATAGACAAAGATGAAAAACGATATTACCTCCACCACATGTATGAGTAGAGTTTTTCAGTCCGTGTGTATGTGACTCAACACCTCCTAAATGGCTGGACAGATTTTGATGATTTTTTTTATGTGTATTCAGGTGGTTTCAAGAATGGTTTAGAATCACAATTGGCCCCCGTACCCGGTAGCTTGAATTTTAGTGTTTTTTTATTACCAAGGTAGGGTAACATTCGCTGTGCCCATTAGTATAGTATAAAAAAAATGTAATCTTTTTGATAAAATCACATATAAGCAGTCAGAGAAATAACTTTTTGAAGCGCTGCTATGGCAAACCAAATGACCTATGTTTGGTCGGAAAAATTGTAACCCCCTGTAGACGAATGCGCCCGCGCAGACTTGATCGGGATATCGATTAGTGGTTATTTGTTAGCTCCCGGCGTAACGGTGCCCGTGACCGCCGTAAACATACATACTTAAACTGATTTTAATTTCTCTATGAACGGGGTTGCGTTAGAACAATATGGACACACCTTTTCTATATACTAATATTAAAAAACTGAAGCGTTTGGTTGAACGCAATAATCTCAGGAACCTACTACTGGTCCGATTTGAAAAATTCTTTGAGTGTTAGATAGCTCATTTATCGAGAAAGGCTATATATATCACCACGCTAAGACCAATAAGAGCGGAGCACCAATGAAGAATGTTGCAATATTGGGGGTTTTATGGGTTTCCGCTGCGTGTGTTACGTAAACGGTGACTATTCCACGCGGATTAAGTCGCAGGCAGAAGCTAGTATTACAATATATGACAGTTATCACTGTGTTTTTGGTGACCGTATTATATACTTCTTTTATATATTAGTAGTAAACTATTATATTATATTATTATATTATCTGTACATAATTTCCATGTTTCAAATTTACCGGGCATTCTGTGAAGGCTCTGAATTTAATTATTATTATTATACTTTAGCCACTAATACTGCTGTAATCTCTTCATAGACTAACTACTCTTACTAAATATTGTTATCACTAATTCGCTTCTATGGAAAAGCGTAAATATATGTAGTCTAGATAATACTCGGAATAGTCCTTTATCCACTAGAATGTCTCAATATTATCGATTTATCTGTTTCGTAGATTAGCACGAAAAACAACAGAAATCAAACAGAACGTCTTTCAAACATCGATTTGATTTTGGGCTGATGATAGCTTAGTCCATAGCGACTTTGGACACTGCGTCTACGTAGGTTCGAATTCTTTCAACTGAGTTTGAGTATTCGGTGAAGAAAGATAAAACCATGGCACGGTGATAGGCTTTTTTCTAAGTCCGGCGTCCGCTAGACATCGTCAAACCATCCTCAAATTGAACATGCATTGCCAAACACTTGTTGGTGTGTTCTGGCAGCTGGACTTGAGGGCCAGTCCCCTTTAGGTTTAGCGTGTTTATCATTTCTCTTTGACATGATAACGTACACCAGCTGCACGCACGAATAAGCATGACACATTGTCACGTTCCGCCGAGCCGAGCGTGCAAACGAGAGCACGGAACAAACGATAGAAGGCACGATTGGTCTTATGACATTATTACGTAAAATTATTATTGAATACTTGCTTTAAAAAAGTTTGGGTACTTACGTTTTAAAAGCACCGCGCTAGCCGACCGCTGCGCGGCAAGCTCGTGTTATCCTTTTTCGCAAGTCTAACCTTTTTTTTTAACACTCTTCATCGACTTGCCAGGTCCCCGGTGGAGGTCCTGAATTGAGTCGACCTCTAATCGACTAAAAAACTCCACGACTCTAACCTAACCTAACCAAATAGAGATAAAAGAACAAGATGTCGATCGTTCGACGAGCGCGGTTCATTTAATACGTAAGCTTTTATAAAGCAAGTGTTCAAAACATATTTAACTTTTTTATAATAACACCGTATATGTTTACAAAAGCAAACCCGATTTCACCTTAATCCCTCGGCTTAGGTATAAGAAATTTAAAGTTAAAATGTATTTAACAGTTTTGAAAAACTTCTATGACAAAATCAATGTTTATAATCCAAATGTATATGCTTCGATTGCAATTATTCTTATTTATTATATCAGAATAACTTATGCGTGGGTGCTGTCTGAAAGTTAGCTAGAACTAGCTGTCGATAAATCAATTAACAAGTGCAATTTAGATCAATAACTTCCCGCGAATTAGTTGTACCACCAATTGAACCAATGAATGCTTAATGCTTGTTGTGGTAAATGCGAAATGGCGTTTATTGAATTCAAAGAACAACATAGGCAATCGTTTGTTGACTTATGCCCATAGACAAAGATGAAAAACGATATTACCTCCACCACATGTATGAGTAGAGTTTTTCAGTCCGTGTGTATGTGACTCAACACCTCCTAAATGGCTGGACAGATTTTGATGATTTTTTTTATGTGTATTCAGGTGGTTTCAAGAATGGTTTAGAATCACAATTGGACCCCGTACCCGGTAGCTTGAATTTTAGTGTTTTTTTATTACCAAGGTAGGGTAACATTCGCTGTGCCCATTAGTATAGTATAAAAAAAATGTAATCTTTTTGATAAAATTACATATAAGCAGTCAGAGAAATAACTTTTTGAAGCGCTGCTATGGCAAACCAAATGACCTATGTTTGGTCGGAAAAATTGTAACCCCCTGTAGACGAATGCGCCCGCGCAGACTTGATCGGGATATCGATTAGTGGTTATTTGTTAGCTCCCGGCGTAACGGTGCCCGTGACCGCCGTAAACATACATACTTAAACTGATTTTAATTTCTCTATGAACGGGGTTGCGTTAGAACAATAGGGACACGCCTTTTCTATATACTAATATTAAAAAACTGAAGCGTTTGCTTGAACGCAATAATCTCAAGTACCTACTACTGGTCCGATTTGAAAAATTCTTTCAGTGTTAGATAGCTCATTTATCGAGAAAGGCTATATATATCACCACGCTAAGACCAATAAGAGCGGAGCACCAATGAAGAATGTTGCAATATTGGGGGTTTTATGGGTTTCCGCTGCGTGTGTTACGTAAACGGTGACTATTCCACGCGGATTAAGTCGCAGGCAGAAGCTAGTATTACAATATATGACAGTTATCACTGTGTTTTTGGTGACCGTATTATATACTTCTTTTATATATTAGTAGTAAACTATTATATTATATTATTATATTATCTGTACATAATTTCCATGTTTCAAATTTACCGGGCATTCTGTGAAGGCTCTGAATTTAATTATTATTATTATACTTTAGCCACTAATACTGCTGTAATCTCTTCATAGACTAACTACTCTTACTAAATATTGTTATCACTAATTCGCTTCTATGGAAAAGCGTAAATATATGTAGTCTAGATAATACTCGGAATAGTCCTTTATCCACTAGAATGTCTCAATATTATCGATTTATCTGTTTCGTAGATTAGCACGAAAAACAACAGAAATCAAACAGAACGTCTTTCAAACATCGATTTGATTTTGGGCTGATGATAGCTTAGTCCATAGCGACTTTGGACACTGCGTCTACGTAGGTTCGAATTCTTTCAACTGAGTTTGAGTATTCGGTGAAGAAAGATAAAACCATGGCACGGTGATAGGCTTTTTTCTAAGTCCGGCGTCCGCTAGACATCGTCAAACCATCCTCAAATTGAACATGCATTGCCAAACACTTGTTGGTGTGTTCTGGCAGCTGGACTTGAGGGCCAGTCCCCTTTAGGTTTAGCGTGTTTATCATTTCTCTTTGACATGATACGCACGAATAAGCATGACACTTTGTCACGTTCCGCCTGAGCCGAGCGTGCAAACGAGAGCACGGAACAAACGATAGAAGGCACGATTGGTGTTATGACATCATTACGTAAAATTATCGTCAGTAAACAGAGTAAACCAACTTTAGAGTCAACCAATTTTTCCTTGTTGGTGTGTTCTGGCAGCTGGACTTGAGGGCCAGTCCCCTTTAGGTTTAGCGTGTTTATCATTTCTCTTTGACATGATAACGTACACCAGCTGCACGCACGAATAAGCATGACACATTGTCACGTTCCGCCGAGCCGAGCGTGCAAACGAGAGCACGGAACAAACGATAGAAGGCACGATTGGTCTTATGACATTATTACGTAAAATTATCGTCAGTAAACCGAGTAAACCGACTTTAGAGTCAACCAATTTATTTTTTTATAATACACTGCGTGACGCCTGACCTCAGTCACACCTGATGGAAAGTGAGGACGAGGCCTAGGATGTAACGCGTTCGTCCAGTAAAAACTTATTCACTCTTCTTTTGAAGACCGTTATATAATATTCTACAGGATAAACAGACGCAGGCAGCCCATGTCTTTTGCGGTTCGCAATACAAACAATAAAACACGCAAATAAATAAACGCAAACAATAAAATATCGTTGTTTAACATCAGATGAACCCATAACGTCAAAAAAAGATAGGTCCACCCTAATCTATCGTCGGACAAATGGACCCTATTAAATCATAGCAAATGAAAATATTTATATTTATTATTATTAGAACATTAGCCGGGGTTGAATTATATTGTTAAGCGTCCATAAAGCAGGGACTTTGGCGTTTACAGGGCGTTCCCGGCCCACCCGGAACACATCCTTTTGATCATAAGGAGCTATTGTTAAACTCTGGTATTTGGTTACAGGCTCTTAAGTATCGATGCGTATTGTTAGATGATGATATAGTGTTTTAAGCACGTGCTAAGCTGCTTATTTAATAGTAATAATATAACTATATCTTAGACTAGCTGTGCCCGCGACTCCGTTTAGATGTAATACGTGTTCAAACAATTAGACAGATGTTTCTAAAAATAATTGAAACGTATTCTATAACTTATTCAAAAAAAAATTCACAATGATCTAAAAAACTACAGAGACGTTATATTTACGTTCTTTTTATACGTATTATTTATTTAACACTAAAACATAGTATAGTAATGATCAAGATTCAACCCTAATAAGAAGTAGGAAACTTTTTTCCGTAATATATAGATAGTTTTTGCTCGCGACTTGGCTAAACCTGGCTCAACTCGCTAGGGTAAACCCTACATTTCACCTATTCCTCAATTACTTTTTTTAAAAGAGGTATTTTTGACCATTCCTGTAAGTACTCTTGACAACGTGAATGCATTTTTTAAGTTAAAAGGTTGTTTTATTCGAGCGTATAAAAGGAAGATAATGCTTATAGAGTACTAACGGAACCGGCTGACGTTGTCCTGCTTTGATAATAAAAAAAATTACTAAAAGTCAACCGCAGCGCCACCTACCGTGTCTAAACTAAACCATTCTCGGATCGACTGGACACGCACACAAAATTTCATCAAAATCGGTCCAACCGTTTAGGAGGAGTTCAGTGACATACACTCGTACAGAAGAAATTTATATATAAAGATATGTACGTTTGTCTGTTTTAACACGTTATGCAGCCTGACGTATGAAGTTTTATTACGTATTAGTAGCTTTTCCTCGCGGTTTCTTTCGCACATGTAGGTTTGTATTATCCTTCAGAAATACAACATTTTTCTGGATGAAGGGTGGATACCCTATATTTAAATTTTAACAGGCCAATGTGGTGGAAGCGTGTTGTGCCAATACGACTCCCTGTTGATGACCTACTGTTCAGGGGATCTAACACCCACTTCCCCTCGAGGGATCTACCATCTTGACCCCTCGGCAGTCCCTCCTCCCCGGGCCAAAAGGTGTAAGAAGGTACCAAAGGGTTTTAGTTCGTGTGAATCTGACATAACCCATCCTTAGCTGTCGGGCGGAATAGGTATACGTTGGGAATCTCATGTAAAAAAATCATACTCGCATTAATAATATTAGTAAGGAAAGAAGGATCATCTGTATTTTATTTTTAATATTTTTTCAAAATGGTTAAAGACTGTATTTATTTAGTATTTGTACAGATTGTAGATATAACTAGCATGAAGTATAACGTAAAGAGGTGTAAGTAATTGTTTTGACTCGTCGATTTTATGTAAGAAAATTAACTACTTCCAAATAACAATAGGGTTCGTCAATAATCACAAAAAAAAGTAAATCTGTTCACAATCAAAAGAAGAAAAAGGTACTGAACTGCTTTATTTTACCCTAATTCTATATACTAGCAGAGACTAAGCCTAAGCCAAAGACTCGTCTTTCACTTCCCATACTTCTCCCAAACGCTAACATACCAAAGCCACAAAACCCATAAATGGGTTCCACTTCATAAATACACGTATTTAAAGTTATAAGACGTTCCAAAACTAAATTAAAATTTATCGATCGATAATTAAACTTAATCGATTATCGATATACCTCATTAGTTTGTACGATAAAATGTATTCGATAGTCCTACCACTGGGTAGCGATGTAATAAAAATTATGTTCGGATATTATCGTACGCTCAACGAATTCCACTGATGGAGTATAGAATCGGATGCATCGAACAAAGATATGCTTAAAATCTATAGTCTGTTCATATTACTAACCTACTTTGGTTTCAAATTAAGCAAGTAGAGTCTACGTTAATATAAAATTTTAAAGATAATTTGTTATTTGTTTGTTTGTAGCATTACTCTATTTTATGAAGTTTCATGGTGTTTATCTAAGGATTTTTTTAAATAATTTTATGAATTACGAAGCACTGACGAAACTAACAAAAAAAATACCACCTATTTCTTGACGTCGGTTAAAAATAAAACGTAGATCATTAGAATTAATAAATCTAATACTTACTAAAGGTTCCTTCATTCATTCATTCAAATCAAATTATGATAATTACAATTTACAAACAGTAAAAATAAGTAGGTGTTAAGCTCATGTATTATTAAATAAATTTTGCACAGATGTCATACTGTTTCCGTACATACATGGGTAATGTTCCTACGTAATATATTGGATATCTCGAAAGACACATCCACAGTTTACTTTCTTTAAATTTATTATTACGAATAATGTTTGCTGAGCGAGTGCGTGAGTGGTTTATGTCCCCAAAACGTGCTGGTGATAAGGCGCCCCCGCTTGGGGCCATAGCCGGCTAACGTTACACCGCACACAAAAGATTCAGTACAGTAACTTTTATTACTTGTACAGTGTATATGTAAAAACGATCTGTGATTCTTTTACTCCTCGAGAGTTTGATTTGTTTTCTACAATGCGGTACTGTAAATTTCACTGTACACCTGTCTTTACTGGGACACATTTAACGTATATTTTTAATGATTTCAATAAACCATTTTGATTAACAATAGTAAATACATAAGATAAGGTCGATTTCCAAATAGTTAACGACGGTAGTGGTCACTTTAAATTTTATGTGATAAAAAAAACGTGATATTTCAAAACTCTTATCATATTCTTTTTAATTGTCTATGCTTTAAAATGTTTATAGTATATTTTACATAAAACTGTTGAGAGATTTGAACTATTATGTAACATTTTATGATTCATTAACTACGTGAGGCATTTAATGTCTACAAAGATGATGTAATACTATCACGTACTGCGCATAAAATGAAACTGTATTAACTGAACCGTATTATTTGGCCTGTATTGCACCAGAATAATACGTAACGCTAATATTAATTTAATTATATGATTACAAAGAAAGTAAAGTATAGACAATATTTGTAATAAAAAGTAAAGAGATACGTGCATATTAAAGATTGGATCAAGTAACTAATTTATGATGGAGCATTAGCTGCATCCGCAAATATTAAAGCCAAGTTTTTATGGAAGGCAATTTCGTTAATAGGCTAAGATTAGAGTGCGTTGGGACTACCGTGTTCTTTGTAAACCTAAATTAATTATAATAAATTGATAAACGTGTGCGGTCAGAGGATCATCTCCAGGAACGAATATTCTTAATATAAAATAAGGAATGAGGAAAATAAGATAGTGAATTACACATTATATTAAAAACAGGATGTGTTGTAAAGACACACGATAGAAGTGATACATTTGTATTATAGGCCAACATTTTAAATAGAGAAGAACAACAAAATGTTAACGTCACGAGGCGTTCCTACACGGTCATTTATCCAAGTACCGACCGCGTAGACGTAACTTAACTTCAATTAAATTGATAAACGTGTGCGGTCAGAGGATCCTCATCAGGAACTTATATTCTTAACATAATGCAAGGAATGGGGAAAATATTCATTTATTAAAGATAATATATACGATTATTGAATTACACATTATATTGAAAAACAGGCTGTGTTGTAAAGACACACGATAGAAGTGATACTTTTGTATTATAGGCAAACATTTTAAATAGAGAAGTACAACAAAATGTTAACGCCACGAGGCGTTCCTACACGGTCACCTATCCAAGTACCGACCGCGTAGACGTAACTTAACTTCAATGATCGGGCGAGAACCGGTGTTTTCAGCACTCTACCCGACATAGTGTTTACCCCTATCACTGTTCGTCATACAACAAGGTTACCGGTTAAAATTTCAAAGCCCTGTTATAAAAGATTCACTTCAAGAGTACGTCGTTAGTATTAAGGTTACCAAACAACAGCGCACGATGCTCGTTTGATAATACTCGTATACTATAAGAAAAGACAGAGAGAGAGAAAGTGAAGGTCGCACGGAAAGAGCTTAACGTTAAGAAACTTTGTCTCAATAAAAAACAGATACCCGGGAATAAATACTCTGGAGGGCTTAACAAATCATGACAAAGCTTATTTGCATATATATATTTGTTTGTTGTTAAAAGCGATTTGTATATTGTATTGTACTCTACAATATTGTGTACAATGTATTCTACAATATTATATATTGGACCGAATTAAAAGAAGGAATTGATAGTAAAAAAATCTACTACATTTAAACTGAAGATAATTCGACAGTGATTTATCTATCATTACTATATATTAGCTACAGTATGAAAATATATCTGTTTATGAGTTTACGTTTGAAACCGGAAAAGTTTCGATACTGCTACTCTCTACATAGTTCGAGGACCTCTTTGTACAAATGACATGCGAATCCCTTATTTCAGTCGGTCCTTTTACGACCGGCGTTGTGTTAAAGCTCCCGTGTCATGTTTGTGGTTAAATATTACTGCATCACTTGCCCCTGACTTTAAACTGAGATACGAGCTACCAGAAACGCATTACATATATTCAGGCTTCAAAAGTTTTCAAGGGAACACGGTCAAACGCCGCAATGAACTAAATCTAAACAGATAATAGACGAACGTAATCAAATGTAAATACAGTAGGACAGGATTATTTTTAGTATCTAATCATAATCTCCTTTGGACAAGGGAAGTACCAAGTCAACTAAAACACCAGCATCACGTTTTAGCTTCAACGTGGCGTCTTATTTTACCAAAATCTCAGGTAATCTCGCAAATCACATATCTCAAAGCGGTATGGAAACATCGAATAATTAACACTACGCATTTTGAAAATGCTTTAAACGGTCAATATAATACTTTTCATAGTGTTATCTACCTTACATATCAATATACTTATTTATATATACTAAGCTGTAATGATAAAATTAAAATCAAAGAAACAAAAATTACAATTTGAAACGATTAATCGAAAAAGCGATATTAAAAATACAAGCGACAAGAACAGCCTAGCATCCTAATCCTAATCATAAATAATATAATGAGTGCGTACGTGAATTTGTTTGTTTGTCACGCTTTCATACTTAAAATACTCCGACGACTATCATGCAGTTTTGGATACAAAAGAATTAAAGTTACAGAAAAGAACAAACGAAAGATATTATCCAGAAAATATTTTTCCCAAGGGATAGGTTAAGTCTGCAGTAACGCGAGCGAATCCGCAAACAAAGTCTAGTATAATATAATTATAGCATATCAATGATGGTTAAAATAGATACTTAAAACAATGTAAGTCAAATAAAGTGACCATTTGTTTACTAACTTAGAAACGTGAACGCGTTCAGACAAATGTCGTATCAGTTAGTATTTCGCTATAACATTAAACATTAATTTATGTTCTCATTAGAGATCGTAAAAAGCCAATTATTCGGCTATTAAAACAATATCGTCGATCGTCGGGAGTTGTGAAAATTACCGACACACAGTTACGAATCCTAAAGCGTGTTTAGGGGGTCCAACGAATGAATGCAATGGAGGACGAATACGAATTAATTACCAAGCTATAAAAATGACAGAATATTTTATTTTATCCAATTAGCCTTTCTACCGACTAAATAATAAATATGACATAAATATTGAGATTTTTTTTTTTGAACTTACTACGCTATTGGCATAACAAGGCCTTAACAGCTTCACTGGATAACTAAGGCGAGTGCTTAAGACACTCAACCGATTTTATTGAATATTAAGATACTTATGTCCTTAATTACTTACTAATAGATAATGTACACATGAAATCGTGCATATAAATTCCTAAGGAGGTCCAAATTCCTAATATATGAAATGATAATATATTCTATGAAAAATCGCATTACATTGTTTCATATCTTGTTTACTGATGACATCATGATAATAAGCGATAGCGTTATAACAGAAACTGTACCATAATTTCATGATGGGTGATCAATATGTTTGAATGCTCTTCGAAACTCATCTCTCAAAATTCATTGTATTCCTTTAGAAATATGGTTCATCGGATTTACATAGTCCCTGTGCTAAAACAATGTTTGACTAACTACAATGAATTGACACTAAACTCCTGAGAAGAAAAAATGGTAGACACAATTCAAACTGCCGGTTATCAACAGTTTTTGATTCGCTTAAGACAAAATCAGCTGTTAACTAAATAGTAATATTGATATAATTTAGTATAAATTAGGTTTAAGATATTATATTTATTGAATGAAAACAATTGATGACATAATGTAGTTCTAATACGAATTTTCCGCTTAAATTTACTGTGATATTTATCTAAATTATTTGTATTATTGTAATACTGTATATTATTGTAATATGTAATTATTTATATTAAATTTATTAAGGGCAACAAACAATTGTACTCAAAAATACATGTAAACAATATTCCATAAAAAACAACATAGTTCTTAGAGAACAATCCGCTCCGCCGCCCACGGATTAAGTATACAGATAACTTTAGGGCAGTAAATAAAATCAAAACAAATGGTAGTTAAAGATTAAACATGAAATACGGTATGAGGGTACAATGAAATAAAATATACATAACATAAAGACGAACTGACAATCGAAGCATTCTAAAACATATCATAGTTGAAAATTCAGTAACAAAATAAGATATATATTAAGTTCAAGACACAATACTCTCTTTTATAGCCTTTTTAAACATTATATTAAATTTCACTAGAATTTATAGCAGACACAGATATAGTAGGAAAATAATATCATACAACAAAATATATCGACTATCAAGCAAATTATAATAACAAGCAAGCTTATACTTGGTTCCCAACCAACGTACTTAATACGCGCCTGGGAAATGACAACCCTTTCTGATAAGGTTTTATTACTTGTTTTATCTGAACCAAGGACTGAAAGGTCCGAGCAATCAAAAAGCGATGTACATTAAAATTTTACTACTGCCTAATCTAAAAATTTCGCCTGAATTCGCCGCCTGGACACGACCTCGGGATAAAGCCCGCCACGCAACCCACGACTTCGCTGTGGTCCCATTAAGAATTTATTGGTTTGTCGCGAACGTCAGTAATTTCTTATTTAAGACACCTTTTAGGAGGACTCGTTTTTTTTGGGTTTATCGAATGGTTTATGATACAGCATTTGTTTCTAAAGAGGTACAAAATTTTAAAATCGAAATTTTTATATTTTATTGGTCCAAAAATATTCAAAGTCCTAGTATACATAAAAAAGCACATCATTGGCTTGAATATGGTATGATAGAAGTGAAAGTTCTGTATTACAGGGAAAAAATATTAATTATGTATCAACATTATAAATTATGTCATAATTATTACTAATAATAAAGTAATTAATCTTAATTATTGATTAACAAAGTCGCAGGCATCAGCTTTTATAAATGAAATATATATTTCGGATATTTTAAGAGTACTGAAATTATTGACGATACCTTTTCTGTTTATTCCTTTAGCTAGCTCATACACGCGACTTCGCATGTATACGTAAGTACAAACAAAAAATCATTAAAAAAATTGTATGTAAAAATATAATTTGCTCATAAAATTGCAGTTCCCTAAAACTTAAATAACTTTATAGTAAATAATGGTAACGTGATAGTTTTTGTTTTCATATAAGAATCAAGTTTCTTAGAAGTGTAAATAAAAATAGACCGAAATGTATCCAGTACATCCAGCGTGACGCGCGCAAAACGGCATACTTCTATTATTTTATTTACATAAGAAGATAATGAGTATTTTTTTTTTGTTGTACTGAATATTTACTGTATTTAAAGCATTCAAATATTGTATTTTTGTTTGTATACAAAGATTAAATCCAAATCAATATGCCAATACTATTTTTACTGATAAATATTTTGTTATTGAGGGCATATTGATTAGATACTCGATTAGATTAGATATTAAACAATACGCGATTATCGTAAGAAATGTAATTAATCTAATTTTTTATTCATAAATTTGTGTTACATATCGCAGTATCGTGTCATTTTGGTTGCTATTGTGTTTTTAATTTGGTTATGTAGAGCATAGTGGATGAAAAACAGTTAGTCACCTAATGGTCAAAATTCGACTATAATAGGTAAAAAAAGATTATTTTCATGTACTAAAATATAATTAACATAATCTGTAACTTATTTTTTTGTATTGTATATTGTAGATTATAGACGTAAGAAGCGTGAATTATGAAGAATAGATTTAAAGACTTTAAATAAAGACTTCGAATAATCGATGGTATGAATAAAACGAATTTTAAAGTTTATTATTGATAACACTAAAGCTCTTTAATAGCTACTGAACAAAAAAAAGGAAAACGGTTGAGAAACACAGGATAAAAATATATCGACTGCATTTATCTTAGTTTATTTATATATAGAAGAAGTAGATTTTCAAATTTTCTTTGATATGCGATAAATGTCTATTGCAAGCGAGACTCTTTACGTAAATGAGGTCAAAAAAATTTTGTCTGTCAATCTGTTTTGTCCGAAATTCTGTACACGGGACGTTTATATCGTTCTTAAGTTGACAGGATAGAAGAGTTTATTTTAGAAATTCAATTCTAATTGAATAACCAACTTGAATGTTATGTTTCTTATTAATATGGTATACTAGTTTTTGCTTGTGGCTTTCGAGTTAATGTAGATTTGACCTATCTCGCGGAAACAGTATATTCTTGTGGATGAAAACCCCTATGCCCCTGACAACGTGCTTAAAAAGTCTCATAATAATCGATTCCGTAGTTACAGCATTAAAGCGTATCAAACAAACAAACTTATATTCTGCTTTTATATTAATCAAGTCAAATAAAAACTAGGCCTCAAAATTTCCCGACTGAAATACAAGTAAATATTACTTATTATTTCGCGCCCAAGTCGTAAACATAAACTTTGACTTAAACTTTAAACATGATGTTGAAGTGAAATAAAAAAAAAACTTTATTCAATTTAAATCCTGAGAAGGAACTTATGAACGTCAAAAATATCATAGGTTCGAAAAACAATCCAGTCATCGAAAAGAACCGGCAAGAAACTCGATCTGGTTTTTAACATATATATATATTTAAAATACATTAAACGTTTCAATTGTTATTAATGGGTAGATAGAGAGACGAGTAAGTTCCAAACATATTGAAGAACGATTGGCGTCTTGCAATTGGAATTTTCCGAAGCCAATAGTGAGAAGATGGAGGTTATGGAGTAGATCGCAACGTAAACTTCACCATGCAGTTCATATCGAGCCTATATTTAATACTGATCACCAAAATATCTATAAATATGTGACAAGAGAAGAATAAGTGTATAGCGTTCGCGTACATCCACTTCCTGTGTTATAGTACGGCGCGCACATCTAGTTTCAAATGCCTAATAGATATAAGTATAACATATTTGAAATTTCTTAAAGCAACTTTATCTCCTAACATTCTCATAAGTACTATAAAACAGCTAATAAAATCGATAAAAAAATTATGTAATTTGAAATTTACTTCTGAATACTCATTTATATAATACTGCTTCTGCCCGCGAATTCGTCCGCGTGGAATAGTTACTTTAGGCTAACACTCACACGCAGCAGAAGCGCACCACACCACCATACTAGGCCCCCCTCGGCAGCAGCTCAAGCCTAGGTCCGTTCCCTCGGCGTGGAGCCCTTGAGTACGTTGCTCGCGCGATACAGTGACACAAAATCTTACATCACTGCGACAACATTACACATATCTTATGAACGTCAAAAATATCATAGGTTCGAAAAACAATCCAGTCATCGAAAAGAACCGGCAAGAAACTCGATCTGGTTTTTAACATATATATATATTTAAAATACATTAAACGTTTCAATTGTTATTAATGGCTAGATAGAGAGACGAGTAAGTTCCAAACATATTGAACCACTCTATAATATTTTGCCTTTTGACATCAGAACCCGCTTGACATGGCGCTATAATATCAGTAATATGATTTAAAAAAACGCTTACATAAACTAAATATAATTCTTCTAACAGTAAAAAATAATGCATCATAAACATTTCAATGGCCTATGGTTATAAACGTCAAAATCGCATTTTCACAGTCGGTCATTAACAGCGCGCATTACTAGTATAAAAAAAAATTACGATACGACCGAAATAAGGATTCTAATATACACAAAAACAAACGTATGACCACACTACTTTATCGAGTGTTTTCCCATCACTATTTTACTGCTACGAACGTGATAAGTGGCTATAAACACTTATCAGTAGCGTCGGGATTGATGGAAGAATATATCAGAGTGAAAGATCTTGGGGAATTATTCACTCGTACTTTTGAGAGATGTAGGTTAGGGTGTCCGTTATTTACCAAGTCGGCTTTTTGACTTCGTTTTTTCAAATCGTTAGTATAATATTCTTCTTCTTACCTTTATGCTACCTAAGTAGGGTCGGCACAACAGGTTTTCCTTTTCCACTCTCCTCTGTTAGATGTCATCGCAGTATTCACACCTTTTATACACATATCATTTTTCACACAATCCATTCATATTTTTTTTTTTTATGTTTTACATATATGCGCTTAGCCACGATCTCACCTGATGGTAAGTGATGATGAAGCTGACGATGGATCGCGCTTACCTGCTAAGTGCCTGTTCACTCTACTCTTGAACACTCCCAAGTTGTATGATGACGGGAAGACAGACGCCGGGAGTGAATTCCAGACCTTAGCCGTACGTATAATAAATGTGGAAGCATTTCATTCATACCTTTTTCGGTCTTCCTTTACTCTTATATCGTTAGTATAGTATAGAAAATTATACTTACTCATTCTCTAAATGGGGATTTTTTTAAATTATTATTTTTAAACTTATCTTGCTTGTTTTATTGAATAACTTACCAAATATTATCCATCTACTATGATCCCTTCCGAGTAAGTTATTCAATAAAACAAGCAAGATAAGTTTAAAAATAATAATTTAAAAAAATCCCCATTTAGAGAATGAGTAAGTATTGTCATTTAGGCACGGTTAAACGGCATCGGATTTTTGTTTTTTCGTATATACTTTTAGGCTATAACGATTCTAACGATGTCCAAGTCAAAGAAGCCAACTTAGTAAATAACAGACACCCTAATGTTGGTACCGGTAATAGAGTAGGGCGGAGTGTTTATAGCTCGCATTTACGAGTTCCGATGCAAACCCTTACAATTTTAATGTAGTCGGAACTTGAAATACTCGTGTAATGACTATTCATACGAAAATGAAAAGGCTTGTATAATGTATAAAAGAGGTAAAGTTTGTCAGTTTTTGAGGTTGTAGAGGGTAATATCTGGATCTACTAAACCGATTTTGAAAATTCTTTCTGTGTTAGATAAGTCATTTATCGAGGAAAGTTATAGGATATACATCATCACGCTAAGGCCAATAGGAGTGGCGCACCAAGGAAGAATGTTTCAAAATCGGGATTTTGTTTCCTTTTGAGAGCTTCCGCTGCGCTAACGTTAACCCAAATTAACTATTTCATGCACACGAAGTCGCGGGCAGAAGTTAGATGTCTATATAAAGAAAGTGGTACAGGTCTGTCGTTGTGAGTCTATCATTTAAAAACTACTAGATAGATTTTGATTTTTTTTGTTGTTGTAATTCTAAGGAAATTGGTCATTATTTAAAAAAAATATCAACTTATCTTCATTTAATATAAACTATAAATAGCCTACCAAAGCTAAAGCCTACAGAAAAAAAGTGTGTGTGTACTTATGTACACGCGTTAGAAGTTATACTTCTTTGGCGTAACAAGATAAAAATCATTTCAAAATTTTTATTTTTGGCCTTATTCTACGTTTGTAGAAAAAACGACACTAACAATAGAAAAAAGGTATTTAATACATTGAAAGTTTTAATACAAAGAAATACAAACAACAAATACAAAGAACCAAAATGTTGACTATAGCTAACTTCAGGGTGTCGGTATTTCGTGACAGTGTGTGCGCGCATCGTAATAATTTCAGGGTGTCGGTTTTTCGTGACGGTGTGCGTGCGCATGGTAAAAATTTACTCTCATCATTTTACCCTAACGCGCCAAAAGAAGTATAACTTCAAAATCTAAAGCCAAAACATGTAAAGATCGGACCTCGTAGTTACATCTAATATAATTAGCGGGCCCGGCAGACGTTGTACCATCCTGATAATTAAAAAAAACCCTTGACAAATGATATACCTAAACCTTCAACCTGAATCACTTTATCTATTGGTGAAAAACGGATGAAAATCCGGTCAGTACTTTTTTTTTATACTATTGGCAGCAAACGAACATGCTGGTCACCTGATGGTAAGTGATCACCACCGTCCATGGACACCTGCGACACGAGAAGAATCGCAGATGCGTTGCCGGCCTTTGAGAAAGGAATAGGCTCGTTTTTTTGAGTATTTTTAATTTTTGAGTTTACCATGAGCAGACAGACATACAGACTTGGCAGAGGATTATGTTTTATATATGTAGTGATAATTATTAACATATAGTGGTAAAACAAAATAATCCCAGGGAGGGTTGGTGTTAGGTAGGCGGTGGGTCGTAAAAATTAAGCCAAATTCATTCATCACAACATGACAAACATGTGCCGACGCTACTTACCTGGGATAAGGGTAATAACTGAAAGGAATCTAAAATTGGTTTTTATATACTGAAGACGTTGTCTCAATATTTTAGGTTTAATATAATACGTTATACCTAAATTTGTGTCCTCAGCACAGTTTTGAGTGGTTAAGAGATTACCGAGATATGTACATATTAACTTCTATATGTCGATGGACATGAAACATCGTGTTCTGAGAACGTATATAACATGCACTTTCTTATTAAATATGCGTAAAATAATAATGGAATAAATATAGAGATGGATTCTTTAATTTTTATTTAATCGTATTGCTAAATGGTCTCCCTTTTTTTATATCATATGAGGCACACGAATTGATGGGTCACCTGATGTAAGTGATCACCACCGTCCATAGACACTTGCAACACGAGGGGAGTCACAAGGGCGTTGCCAGCCTGTGTTGGGGGAAGAGGAAGGGAAGGGGAAGGGGAAATTGGAAGGGGAGGGGAGGTGGGTCTCCGGCGCTCTCACTGACCGAACGAAACGCAACAATGCAAGCACTGTTACTTCACGTCGGTTTTCTGTGAGAGGGTGGTACATTCATGCTGAAACTAGTAATAGCTACAGCGTGGCTCTACTACCTACATCTTTTATTATCATCGATTGATTACTTTATTTTCCCCTGCGCGGTTCAATTCATGTGGAAAAATGCAGCGGCCAAATTTTGTTACTCTTTAGCAGCACTCGGTGAGCATGTACAGAGAATGAGAGGTACATTTGCTGCGAATACGACTAACATCAGCCCCCGGTAACATTTTTTTAATGTTTCGAACAGACTAAATAAACACGCAGGTCACCTGATGTTGAATGGTCAGTGTAGGCGATTGGTATGTAAAATTAACTTCAATAGAAACAAAGTCCTAAGGCCAGTTATAATTAGTTATTTCTCCTAGGAACTTAGTCGCAACGCTACATGGCCTTCAGCAAGAGCACTAATGTTTTAAAGCAGAAATAACAATGGCGCTTCCACTTTCGACTGACTTGGTCTGAATTAGCCCTCGAGTACAGTTACGAAAGCATACTAATAGCTGACAGACACTCGGCAATAGATTCTGTACTTTTATGTGTATATTATTACAATTAATCAAATAAGCATATTCAAACCATACAGGGTTTTACCAAACACGAATTAATCATCGACGTCACGGGCATTCTCATTCGCTCCTAATTAGTCTATACATCTTCCGCTCCGGCCAGATCTGTGCGTGCGAATTACGCAATACAAACGTCTAAGTTCATTGCCCATAGACGAATAACATACACGAAATTTGTTAGACATAATATTTATAGCTCGATGACATACTGTAAACACGCCATTTCTCCAAACGATACGGCCGTTAGTGGTGAACATGTGTTAGGCACAATCGAAAATAAATATTATCAGGATTGTATAATATTAGGTTTTGCTTGTAATCGTTAAAATAAAGTTGTCCAAGAGTTTTTGACGGGATTTTGTAATGCCATTACTTACCATAATCTTGTGTTGTGTTGTGTGTTGTTATATTTTGTAATATCTGTGGTGTTTTACGTAATATGAACTATATTTGCTGCATACGCGAAGCTGATGGAAAATTATACAGGAGCATGAATTCTGAGATACCACAAAAACGCCATGGAAAGTTCTAACAAGAGGGCCACCATGTTTTTTTTTCTTTTTTTATTGTAGCACGGTAAAAAGACTGCACTGTGCCTGATGGTAAGCAAAGTACAATCCAAAGACAATGGCGACCACCGAGTGACACACTATCCATCGCCGGTCGCCACTGTCACGCCGGCCTGGAAAAAGCTGGATATGCACAGGTTGATCCCGAAACGCGACTTGCAGAAGCGAATCACTATGACGGGCTTTTTCGCCATATGCATGGTGGTCGAGACCCAGTCGGGCTTGAAAACCTTACCACCCCGCTTTGTTTTAGAAAAGACAAAAAAAATCCCAAGTAAAATATTACAGCAAAGAAAATATCGTGATGAAACCATGGCATAACCACAGGTGTTTTTCTAAGCCGGACTAGCTGGATACCACCCTCAAATTGTAAATCTAGCATTTGTTGGTATGTTCCAGCGGCTGCACTTGCTTATCATCAGATGACACTGTGTTGAAACGCTAAATACTAAAAAGAACAAATGTCCCAATCATGCGAACAGTCACTCCATACTTATCGAGCTCCTGGAGTACCGAAAAACGGAATCCTTCGCGAGTAACTGGATAAGACAAATACGGCGAAAAGTACGCCATTCATCAATCGACGTTGGCATTCGTTCGAACGAGACTGCACAATGATATGCGGAAACGTAATACATGTACGCGTTTATTACGCCATAAACAGGCCCGTCGGTGACGATTCCTTGTTTTCTCATATCCACCTCTTGTGTTCACATTTCAGTTCATTTTATTTCTGTATACATTTAAATGTATTTATGTTGTTAACGCGTTGTAATAACATACGCTTTTTATTTCATCGATGACTCCAGTGGCCTATATTCAAGGTTTTTAGCTCATATCTTTTAATTCTCATTTGTTTCGAGTAATGAAATCAAGTCTTCAGAAAACTGGTATTTAGCATCGGAGAAATGCATGCTATTTCACGTAAGTTTAATAGAAACATTTTTTGAACATCTCTTTAAGAACTAAAATACTAGCTCTAGTTCGAAAGCCTAATGGTAGTTTAAACAATATGAATCAGCGTCTCAAAAATAAATTATCCACTGCAATTGTATAACGCGTTCATTAATAGAGTCATAATGTGTACTTCCACCTGAAACACGGGATTACCTAGTTTAGGTGGCAGCGGTCATATGTAGAATTCATCAATTTTTAATGTAGTTTTTGATAGTTCTAGTTTGAAAAATTATATAATAATATTTTTTATAAGTTTATGATTTATAGTCAACCTCTTCACTATTGTTGTTTTAGCATATTGTATATTGTCTGTAATAAGTTATAATTACTTGTAAAACAATATAACAGCACCGCATTATATTGTATCACATGCAAATAAATAAATAAATTGATAAAAATAAATAGTATTATTGTTATATAAACCAGATCGATTTATTGCCAGTTCTTCTCGATGACTGGGTTGTTCTCCGAACTGGTGGTAGTTTTGACGTTCATAGGTGTCTTCTTAGGGCCTAAACTGAATAAAGTATTTTTTGTTTTTATAGTAGGGCTTTTTTGGAAAACGCGTAGCCAGCTAGATGTCAGAGGATGGTCCTCAACTTGAAAATCTATCACCGAGCATCTGTGGGTGACTCCCGTCCGCTGCAATTGAGAGCCAGTTTCTCTAAGTTTAGCGTCTTTACCGTCTTGGATCACATCGTTATTTAATACTAGTTGAGTTTGTGGTCAAACACTAAAATCTTGTACTAAAAAAAAACATTCTTTTGGCGAAATCTAAAATGTCTTCCAGATACACAAAATGATAAAGATCGTTGCAAGAAAAGGATTCATGAAGGTCCATGATATAGTTAAATGTCATTGACTTGGTTCAAATGTTTCTAGAATGATACGGTGCAGTAGAGAACCAAATTATTTCTTATATATTAATTTAAAAAAACAGAACTAGACTCGGTTTAGTTCTGGATGAGGAAGGGAATGCAAAATCACGATTTCGTATCTATACTAACATTATAAAGCAGGAGAGTTTGTTTGTTTGCTTGAACGCGCTAATCTCAAGAATTACTTGTCCGATTTCAAAAATTCTTTCATTGTTAGAAAGCTCATTTATCTAGGAAGGTTATAGGCTTTATATCAACACGCTAAGACCAATAGAAGCAGATCACCAATGAAGAATGTTTCAAAATCGGGATTTTTTTCTTTTTCAGAGATTTCGCTGTGCGTTAGCGTTAACCCATACTAACTATTCCACACGAACGAAGTCGCGGGAACAGCTAGTACTTTATATAGTATATATATACTTGAAGGTGGTAGAACCACGTTATAGTCAGCCACCGACGTCAAGTAACAGTGCTTGGATTGCTGCGTTTCGTTCGGTCAGTGAGAGCGTCAGAGGCCCACCTCCTTTCCCCCTTTCCCTTCCACTTTCTCCTTTCCTTACCTCTCCCCCATACACAGGATGGCAACGCATTTGCGACTACCCTGGTGTTACTATTGTCTATGGACGGTGGTGATCATTTAATAACAGGTGACCCACATGTTCGTTTGCCTCCTTTTGACATAAAAAAAGAAAAGGTATAATCAATCCGAGTTGTAGTTGTCTCTTTCGCGCTGTATTTGATAGGTCCGACAGAGTACGGCAACTATAGACTCCTGTCTTCTTAACCTACTCTTCAAAATTCTTGCCGACTATCTTTCCTCCTGACAACACGTTAAGAACTCGTGTATTACGTTATCCAGTTAAAAGCCTTACATAATTTAATAGTTTATATTATACCCATTGAAATATATCTAAGCTTTGCTATTCACTCTTAGGGTACATACGCACTATGCGGTTATGAACGTGTGTTTGAGAAACCGTCGTCGGTTTGCGGTTTAATATTGAATCGACTCATTTCCAAGATAGACGTCGAAAGCATCTCCGTTACTTATTATATTTACTCGCGTTATATAAAGAAAATAGAAACAAAGAAAAAGGTACTGGGTGTATCCTTATTTGTAAACACGCGAAGAGAGCAACTAGATAGTAAACAATAAAAAGATCAGATTGCTGGCCTATTCTGTATATCAATTATAATTTTTTCTCTATCGAAACCAATATTTATATGTCTGTTGTCATCAATAAAATGCACGAGCGTCGATGAACTAGTTAGCATACAGTCAATGGCGGGCAACCGCACACTAGCATTATTCGCATAGTGTGTATAGTAACCGTCCGGGTGACCGTTATACGGGGCGCAGCGCTCAGAACGACCTGAGCGGTCGGCGGGCAGCCGCATCGCAGTATAAAAACGACTTTTTCATACATATTTTTGATTGCGGTCGGCCGGACGGACGGCTGGCCGCACTGCGGCTAACTGCATAGTGCGTAGTTACCTTTAAACGTAAACCGTCTTAAGTAATAAATTTTAAATGATATCACAAAAATGGTTTTCTAATTCCCTGTCATCGCCACCATTGACTCGCGTTTACTACACCGGCCATTATAAAAGTAATAAAACTCTAATACGATATATAAAATAGAATGTTACGTTCGATTTGTTCACATTAAAATGATTTACGTGGACGGTATGATCCAATCAAGGGTTCGGTTGAAGGGCCCTGAGAGGCGAATGGATTAACTTTATTTTGAAACTAGCGAGACGTTCGGTTCTTCGCATGTGTCTGATATAACTGTTAAGTTTATAAAGAAAGGTCATAACTTCATCATAGTACTAGAAGTTAAAACTCTATAATACAATTTTTGAAGTGGAAATGTGTTTAGCCATGTTGAGCGACTTTGGTAGTGAAAATCTAATGGGTTCGCGTCACCAATGACTTCGACAAGCTCATAAGGTATAGCGCTCGCGTCAGACTAGCGTCGCGTAGTATACCGTCCTATGTAATACTGATACTTTGTATTGATCTTGTGCAGTCCGTCATATGTTTGAGTAATTAATAAACTGTATAAAAATGTATATAATTATTGCTCGGAAAGCCAGTAGATTTTTTTTTATTGTGGCACGACAAAATGACTGCACTGAGCCTGATGGTAAGCACAGTACAATCAAAAAACAATGGCGACCACTGAGTGACGCACTATCCATCGCCGGTCGCCGCTGTCATGCCGGCCTGCGAAAAGCTGGATATGTACAGGCTGATCCAGAAACGCGACCCGCAGAAGCGAATCACTATGACGGGTTTTTTCGCCATATTCATGGTGGTTGCGACCCAGTCAGGCTGTAGAACCCTATCACCCCGCTTTCGCCATTGCCTCGTTCGTTATTCAGCAGGGTGAACCGCGTGCAGGTGAGGTTGGCTTGAGTGTCTCAAGTCTTAGATGTTATTCGACACCCTTTACACCCCAGAAATCCAGACTAATATTAATAATTTCAATTTACATATTATGATGTGAAAAAAGGAAACAGTTATTCCATTGTTTTGAGTTATCACTTTCCTCGAGTTGTTTTTTTGTTCCGCTTCATTTGTAATGAAATGGTAACTGAATAAATGATGTTCAATCCGTTAATATTCTAAGATTTTGAAACAATACTGTAATTGTAACTAGCGGACACGGAGGACATTGTCCCGTCCTGATAATATAAAAAAAAACCATTACAAATTATATACGTAAACCTTCCTAACCACTTTGTCTAATCCTTTCAATAGTTTTAGAGTCTACCGCGATCAGACAAACAGACAGATGTGACTTTGGTTAGAATATTTAGTCATCATCGAACCGGCAAATGAATCTAAATCAAATACACACTTCGAACTTTACTTTTTCCGCACCTTTTCTTCTGATTTCGTTTTTGTTTTATTAATGGAAAATCGTTCTAGTGCAGTTTATATAGCGAGCAAGATTTATTAATCCTAACTATTGTTTTTATTTTACTTTATTATTATTATTTTAGTTATGAGTATAATATATTAAGCACCGGATTTTTAATTGGAATTATAGCCTTTATCGCGGCTTCATTATTATATTTTATGGCCATTTAAAAGTTGTAATTCACTATCTCTCGTGTCGTAGCGATCACGTTACATTATATTAATAAATATTATAAATATGAAATTAATAAACACATGAAAACCGGATACGTGCGAATTGATCGAAGATTTGCAACATTTGATGGAATGTGACCGAAAGTAAACTCAACGAAAAGCTGTTGTGGATCGCTTAAAGTTATGCTTTAGCATTTTTTTTTTTTTTTATGTCATAGGTGGCAAACGAACAAGTGGGTCACCTGATGTTAAGTGATCACCACCGTCCATGGACATTA
>MU159419.1:69657-83254 GCA_015888305.1 Antheraea pernyi | reverse complement strand
AGGAGAGAGGAGAGGGGAGGGGAGATGGGCCTCCGGCGCTCTCACTGACCGATCGAAACGCAACAATGCAAGCACTGTTACTTCACGTCGGTTTTCTATGAGAGGGTGGTACAACCCCGGACGAGCCGACCTATTCATGCTGAAACCAGCAATAGTTTCAGCGTGGCTCTACCACCGCACATGCTTTAGCATGGCATCTTTCATAGAATCGTGTCTTCACCTGCAAGTAAAGACACCGAGATGCTGTGGAAGTTTGTGATTAACCCTAAGTACATTGTGAATATGCTAAGATTAGGTACGATGGAACTGGTATGTTATTTATGGATCTAAGTCCCTAAATGAAATAAAGATTTAGAAATAAAAGTCTAGGGAGTTATAAGGACTGCCGACAGAAGTGAAAACTCAAAACAATGATATAATGTATTTGAATTACAGAATTTGTTTATTGAATTTATTAATATGTGTATAAGTGTGGTTGTCACACCTATTGGCACTTGAATACAATTTTAGATAGTTTATTAATAAATTAAAAATATGACAGGCTGCACAATACCAATATTACATGTACACTACGCATCGCTAGTCTGATGCAAGCCGCGTAAACGCAACACGGCCGGTCACGCCTACTAGCATGTCATGATGCGAAATTATAGATGTATCCCCTGCCAAAAATACCGTTCAAAGTGTGAAAAGAAGTTCTCACTTCAAAAAAATTAAAAACCGGATAATACAGTATTTACTCTATACACATTAATTAAAGTGTCCGCTTTAGGCGAGTAATTCGCGTACATGAATAATAAAAAAAAAATCTTCCCCATTCCGATTTCGCATTTATCTTTTACGTAACCAGAAAACCAGTTAATCATTAAACGGAATCTTCGCGTTCCGTTCAGAAGTGACTTACAACGTGTGTCGAACAACACGCGACGATACAAAACTCAACGCGACTCGATTTTAAGGTGACTGCTCTTACCAAGTGTTTGCGTTTTTGGTAATATATTTATATACTAATTGAGCCGGCCACGTGTTGCTGTGGCTCGTTTACTACATGTTGAATTAAAATTTTGATAAGAGTTATTAGTGGGATCTTGGAATTTCATGTAGTGGATTTTATATCTTATTAATAACTAGCGGGCCCGGCAGACATTGTTCCGCTCTGATTACGAAATAATCCTTCACAAATTATATACTAAAACATTCTTCATCAATCACTCTATCCACGGGTGAAAACCGCATGACAATCCGTTCGGTAGTTTTTGAGTTTTTCGCGAACAGACAGACAGACGGACGCGGTAGGGGACTTTGTTTTATCCTATGTAATGATTTTGTGTTATTTCGCTCTGTATTTTGTAATATTGGTAGTGTTTTACTTAATATAGAATGGTTATTGTGCACAAGCGACGTGGATGGAAATAATATCACTGAGCATGGATTCTGACTTGCCACAAAAACTCCCTGGAAAGTTCTAACAAGACGGCCGCCATCTTGTTAAAACATTGAAAATGATCGCAAGAAACTTGTAATATAATATTATTGAGTGGGTATTTGACAATGGCAGTAATAATCTACTAGAAGATTAGTTGCCAAAAAATAATGAGAAAATTTGTGGGATTATGGGGTAAGGAGTCTGCCCAAAAGCGTTATTCAGAAAAAGCGAAACTTCGTAGTAAATCGATTAACAGAACCCGTACACTATAGGTAAGTATATAAATGAGTAATATGCAAAGACTGTGGAAGAAGAATATACACTCGTAATCGTTAAAATATTGACTTTTATTTGATAACCCAAGCGGGCTCACACACAACTAACGACAATACATCAAATACACATAAAGCACATCTAAATACACGATAAAATAAATTGGAGTAAAAAAAATAATTCAAAATTAAAACGTGTCGCTCCGATCTATGAGATATCTATAACAGTCGGTCCTACAGTTTTCTGTCAACGAACTAATTTAAAACGACCGTTGTTCGAAACTTACGAGACTTAGAGTTAATAACAATAATCATCTATATTGACAATCATTTAATTTGTAATTCAAAAATATTGAGGCCATTAAGCGAAATATAAATTATCCTGTCTCTCAAGTTGGACCAAGTTATACATAAATGCAAACTTTCATGAAAATCGGTTTAGTAGTTTCGGAGTTCATCGTGGATAAACATCATGAGAAGAGATTTTTATATATTTATATATATGTAAGTATAAATAAACGGTGAACGAACACGCTATCAACTAAGTCATCGTCGCTTCATTCTTTGTATCTGTTTGACTAACTATCACTCGAATACTTTCGCCAAGATCCTACAGTCACTGTGTGTGAAACTATTACTGGTTTCAGCATGAATCGGTCGGCTCGTCCGGGGTAGTACCACCCTCTCACAGAAAATCGACGTGAAGTAACAGTGCTTGCATTGTTGCGTTTCGTTCGGTACGTGAGAGCGCCGGAGACCCACCTCCCCTCCCCTTCCACTTTCCCCTTTCCTTTCCCCCCCCCAAACTCAGGCTGGCAACTCACTTCCGACTCCCCTAGTGTTGCAAGTGTCTATGGACGGTGGTGATCACTTAACATCAAGTGACCCACCTGTTCGCTTGTCTCCCATGACATAAAAAAATGGAACCTCTTTAGGTTTAGCGCTTTACCATTTTACCCACAACGTTCTATAGCATAAATTCAGCTACCGAACGAAACTACTAAAATTTAATCACACGTTTCCTTTAATAAGACTGAACAATAAGCAACGAAACTCACCGAGTTTAATGGTTATAAAAAATAAAAATATAATTCAGAATAAGGCTGAGTACACACTATACCGTGTACCGGTTTTTTAAAAGACCGGTGCTACGACGTGCGTGTCTACATCGAAACCGACAGATTTAAAAAATCGATCAAGCTCATTCGGAATTCTAATTCATAAAAGTATAACAGGTGGCAAGAACGTTTTTAAGCCTATCTGGCTAGTCTAACGCCCTCGAGTTGAAAATCTGTCGCCAAGCAACTGCTGGTGTGTTCCGGCAGCTGTAATTGAGAACTAGACCCTCTCAGTGTTATTACAAAGAAGTTAAATACTTGGTTTAAAAAGGTTTCGAATGATAAGCACCGCGTTCCGCCGAGGCAAGTTCGCGTTGTCCTTTTTCGCAAGTCTTACCTAACGTAACCAAAGCGAGACAAAAGAGCAAGATGGCGAACATTCAGCGACCGCGGTGCATTTAATTCGAAACCTTTTTAAAGCAAGTATTCAATACGTATTTAACTTTTTCGTAATAACATCTTCTAGGTTTAGTGTATTTACCATCTTAGACAACGTAGTCTCTAGCATCAGATGAGACCTTGATAAAACGCTTGTTTATCTTTGTATATAAATTTCTTCTGGACGTGTGTATGTCACTGAACTCCTCCTAAACGGCGGGACCGATTTTGATGAAATTTTGTGTACGTGTTCCAGTGGATCCCGAAATGGTTTAGATCAGCGGACCCGGTAGGTGGCGCTGCGGTTGAATTTTAGTTTTTTTTATTATGAAGGCAAGACAACATCCGCTAGTAAAATATAAAACAGGTGACCCGCAAGTAATTTCAATAAACACGTGTATTCTGTTTTGTTTTATCCGAACCACCGACAGATCTAGGCTACAAATCATTACGCCTGTCTCTACAAAATAACACATATTATGAATAAAATATAGCGTACTTTTAAAACAATGCTCTAATTACGTGGTTATCGAGAGTAAAGAAGTTGGAAAAGTAGATAAATGTTAACTAAAAAATAAGAAAAATCACAACAAATACCAACCTTAATATTGATTTTACCTAAACTGAAACAGCACTAATGGTGCTTTGCTGAAACTTGAATCATGACTTATACATGATCTGAAATCTTTAATCTTGTGAAATAAGCCATTAGGAGATTTGAATTTGAACAAAGATGTATTTCCGATAGGAATTGTCACGAATTTACCAGACAAACCGATAAGATCGGTCCGCTGGTGTGACCCCGGCTTTAGACGCTTTAGATGATTTATGACGTCTAATGCATCGCGTGATATGTCTCCGTTTAATATTATATTGATAAATCATTAAAAAATTGATAAATTAACATCGACCCTAATGAATTATCAAAATTTATTTGTTTAATTCAATAAAATGATGCGTTACGCATGTATTTAAGAAATGCTGTTATAAAAATGAATGAACTTTGATATATGGATGTAGGATACAGATATCAATTTCATTTCCGAACTGAATTTCTTGCCGAGTTCCGTTATTGAACGACTGGTCGCGGACTCATATTCTATCAGTCATCTCGATGGTTGCAAGTCATCTACTCTACGGTTCTCACGTGCGTTTTTTCCGCGTACGTCAGTTCTCTGGAATGAACTTCCAGCGGCAAAATTTCCGGACCGTGACAATTTGCAATCTTTCAAGAAACGAGCTTAATTTTTTGTCAAGAGCTGGCAACGCATCTGTTATTCCCCTCGCGTCGCAGGTGTATATGGGCGGCGGTGATCACTTACCATCAGGTGACTCGTATTTTCGTTTGCCACCAATGGTATAAAAAATAGTTAACAGTGAGGTAATGTTCAGTGATAGTTACAACCTATATAACATATCGCGCCTTTGCGAAAAGCATTTTTTTTATTATTCGATATTCAGAACCGCCGTAATCAGCTTTATTTTCTGTAAAAATGTGGTATTTTTTGATCAAGAAACAACGAATTTATGAGTGAAAAAGTCAAAATTATAGTGGCATGTTGTTTTGACATGTTGTCTCTTTCATGTTCGTACCTTATTTTAACAAGGTGTCAAATCAGTTGCCCCTCAGTTGGCGCAGGGTGATGTGCTCTCAGTTTTTTTTTTAAATCTGATATCACGACAATACCATGGTTTGAAAGCTAAGGTAAGTTAAAATTCAGTAATATGTGTTTATTGGTATAATGTGGTACACGTAGTTAACCAGTTAGTTAAAGTTAGGTAGAATATAGTAGGGTGGCCCAAAAAAACGATATTATTTTTAGTATCGAAAATATATCAGTTTATCATGTTTTAAGAACCTCCTCAGCAAAGCGAACTCAAAAAAAAGAGGTCGCTCAAAATTTATCCAAATTTCCAATATCATCGAAATAAATTGTCAATTACATTTTAAACGTGAAAATCGTCTCGAATTCTTAATAACCTTTCGAAATTAAAACCCTTGACATGCAGCTTGAACTTATTATCCGTTATATCGGTAATGTGTTTTGGGACATTGTTGTAAACCTTAACTAACACTATTACCTAAAAACCATCATTGGTCTTACTGACATTGAAACATTTGATGACTAATTTATATTTGTCTTTAGTACTGCGACCACGGCGGCCTTCTACTAAATCCATCGCTCTTAGACATGCATTAAATTATAAAGAATGTATTGGGAAGGCAGAGTTATGAGGTTCTATATTTTAAATTGCCCGAACTACTCTTCTTCGTAATGGAATGCTATATAATAAATACGCTATCCGATCGTACCAACTTTATTTTGGAACAGCGCTTCTAATACTAATAAGAATTTATAGCAAACAGTAACCCATCAAGATGAGAATGCAATAAATTTTTATTTAAACACCATATCAAACGAGCCCAGATAGCCTAGCCGATTTAGAAGGAACACTAAAAAAAAATATTTCAGACTGGAGACAAATAATCGTAAATAATTTTATTGCATCCGTAAATACATTCTGGAATCGACAACACTATAAAAACGTTATGAAGACATCTAGTCATTTGATCGGAATAAGTGCTTTAGTTCTTCTGATTTCATGATGTTCTTTTTCTGTTGGGCGTGGGCAGTGGAAAAATAAATTCTAGCTGAAATAAACACTTGTACATTTAAATCAACAGATTTATCTTTAATCATCATCATAATACATTATTGTATCACTAACAGTGAGTCAATGACGAACGCATATAAAACAATTTTAGCATCACAACGAGGGTGGTCTGGTTGCCGTTGAAATATTTTTACTGCGCTTTTCTCGCAGCTTGCATTAGTTTCAATTGCAACTATCTATAACCATATATCAATTGTAGATGAAAAGAAACCTATATAAAATATGCAGTAATTCATAATGATTTGTTGAGTAGTAATGGCGTGAAAGCGTGACAAACAAACTGATTTTCGCATTTATAATATTAGACAGGGTTTCTTTCGCGATGATTTAAAAACAATTTGTATAATTCAGTTAAATATGCCTTAACATCAGTACGAGTTACGACTCTTGCGTAGAGATCTAACGACATGACTGAGGCATGTGACAATCTCACTGATAAAGACATTCGTGCTTTGACTCTTCTTGTTAATCCATTCTCGGTCTCGTCTCTGACGCTATTACTAGACAGACAATCAAACATCAAAATACGCTCTTCAAGTCATTATCATAGGTGGTCTGATTGCCGTTGAAATATTTTTACTGCGCTTTTCTCACAGCTTGCATTAGTTTCAATTGCAATTATCTATAACCGTATATCAATTCTAGATGAAAGGAAATATAAAAATATTCAAAAAATCATAATGATTGGTTGAGTAATAATGACCTGAAAGCGTGACAAACAAACTGATTTTCGCATTTATAATATTAGACACAGTTTCTTTCGTGATTAAAAAATAATAATAATTGTTTAATTCAGTTAAATAAGCCTTAACATGTACGAATTACGACTCTTGCGTAGAGAGCTAACGACATGGCTGAGGTATGTGACAACCTCACTGACAAAGACATTCGTGGTTTGACCCTTGTTGTTAATGATCCATCCTTGGTCTTGGCTCTGACGGTATTACTGGACAGACTATCTAACATCAAACTACGCTTTTTAAAAGTCAAATCATATCATGCAAATTGTAGGTCAGGAAGTAGGCTAAACGAATACGAGGCAATAATGCGGGCCATCGCAGTTTCAAGAGGCAATTGTTGCTGAGGAAGGCCGAACTATGAATGTCTTACACACAAGTATATCCTGCGATTATACCACTGATTAGGTGGTAGAGCAACGCTGAAACTAATACTGGTTTCAGCATGGCCGACTCGACCGGGGCAGCACCACCCTCTCACAAAAACACCGACGTGAAGTAACAGTGCTCGCATTGTTGCGTTTGTTCGGTTAGTGAGAGCGCCGGGTGACCACCTCCTCCTTCCCTCCCCCCAAACACAGTCTGGCAATGCACTTACGACTCCTATGGTATTGCTATGTCTATGGACGGTGGTGATCACTTAAAATCAGGTGACAAACCTGCTCGTTTGCCTCCTGTGATATAAAAGAAAAATTAACAACGTAATCCCTTGAGAAAATTTAACGCAACTAAAACCGCGGGCACACGTTGTTAATACTATACTATATACTATCGATTGAGTGTAAAGTAGAACATCATGAATTAATCTAGATGTCTCTGAGAAATATTTATTCGATTCATGGATGTATTGTTGTTCAGCGATGCCCTTTAACCGGTAATCAAATTTAAAAACCGGTATTATTGCCGTCCAGTTTACGGATTTCGTGGACGCGTTACCGATTCACCTTGATCAAATTTCGATCGATCGCTTATGCAACAAGTCCGTTGAACTCCCGCGAGTTTGTTTATGGTCTCGGGAACTCGCTGTTAATTCACAAATATTTACATTTTTAATGTTACTTGCGCTCTGTTATTTACGATGGTGCGGCGAGCTATTTTTACGTTTACGATTCAATAGGTAACAATGGAAATCCTTTAACGGTTTCGATGACGGAGTCGTGTATGGATTTTTCACCGCCCTTACAGGTAACGAGAACACAAAATGGTTATATAACAATTACAATAAGTTAAAAATGTACTTTGATAACGTTTACGGTTTTCGTTAGTAATAATATAAATCCTAAATCGGTTTTGATGACGGTTCGCGTGTAAATTTGTTATCGTAACCATATATTGTAGTAGTACAAAAACTTCAAAGTGGTTAGTGATATATCGAATAAGTCGCTTTGTTTTTACCGATTCTGCGTATAATGCCACCAACGCAATATCCGATAGATACGGTCGTATCCCTATATATGATTTTTTTTGTTTCTCCGATAAAATTTCTTCGTCTTAGGGTTGAGTATCTTCTATATCTTGATATATAGTCAGTCAATATTATCACAAGAAACCTGTTATTATTTTACAGGTACAGGTTACATTATTGAAAAATTGGTGAATTGTAGTAAAAATATATATTCTATTAGTTGTTCTAGGTGATATACGTTGTAACATATGGGTGATAATTTACGATTAGCTGTATATTTCTAAAGGTAATTAATTATTTATGTTTAAAATTATTATGTTTTTACTAAAATAAATTATACAGTTTGATTCATTAATAACTGCACTGATTTCATTATGGTAATCATATTGTAATATGATTACAAAAGAACCCTGGTGCAACGGTCACCACGCAAAGATTACAAGCCTATTCGAAATATTAAATCCATTCATCCTCACACATGTTCTCGTTTATTAATACATATTAGAAAACAAAGTACTCTGCCGTGTATACGTACATAGTTACTCATACATAGTTCGCGATAAACTTAAAAACTGCTAAACGGATTTTACGGATGTAACGGAAAAACGTATGTTTTTTTTACTATCAGGGTGGGACAAAGTCATTAATTCATCATTACAATTTAATATAATATATTAGGATAGATTACCAAATGACGATTCAACGAACTGGGACCGCACGACAGATAAACTCGGTAGATAGCCAGAGATTGCGTTCTAGATACATTTATGACGGCTTATTTATACAATTTATCATCATTCATTAGTCTGAAACCACGCCTACGGTGCTGTTTTGACTAAATGTGTACTTTTGTTCTAAATTTAGGTTTCTTCACCACATAAAGATAAAAAAAATTCGATTTACCTTTTTTTATCGAAGCATAAGGTGAATTTGTGACGTTGTAGGGGCTAATCTCTGGATCTACTAAACCGATTTTGAAAATTCTTTTACCAAAGAAAGCCAAGTTATCTGTGAGTGTCATAGGCTATATATTAACTGTGGAAGTCGGATTTGCAAAGTACGTCTAAGAATAAACGGTTGAACGAAAACGTTTCTTACGAACGCTGTCTTAACGATGAGAGATATATGATTGAGTTCTATAGAAAAGTTGTAGAGCTTGATAATGCCTACAAAATAGCATATGTCTAACTTCAAGGTTTTTTTTTATCATCAGGGCGGGACAAAGTCATTAAATCATCATTATAATTTAATATAATATATTAGGATGACGATTCAACGAACTGGGACCGCACGGCAGATAAACTCGGTAGATAGCCAGAGATTGCGTTCTAGATACATTTATGACGGCTTATTTATACAAATTATCATCATTCATTAGTCTGAAACCACGCCTACGGTGCTGTTTTGACTAAATGTGTACTTTTGTTCTAAATTTAGGTTTCTTCACCACATAAAGATAAAAAAAATTCGATTTACCTTTTTTTATCGAAGCATAAGGTGTTGACAGTACTGTATATAATGGTGAATAAACACAGCATAATCCAAGAACGGCGGCGTGGTGACCATCAAAATATCGGCTATTCACAACAATTAAATACTATAAAACTAGGCCGCTACACGAGTCTGTCTGTGTGTTCACTTAGTTCTTTTAAGCTACACAATGCTTATAAAAAAATGTTGCAGGTGTCTAGAAATAAGTAATAAAATACATTTCAAACAGTTTTGGAAATGTCTGTCTGTCTATTTGTTTGAAGATGCAACACTGGGTTCATGACAAAACATGTTCAAGAAAATCATAAAGCATATCATCGAGTAACATTTAGATTTCATTAAAATCGGTTCACTTTATCAAAAGTTATTGTAATTGTAATGACGACGTGACTTAAGTACGAGAAATTGCTAGATAAGTAAATATACTTACTGTTTTGTACATGTGGTTCTACGCAGACGGAGTAGCAGGCACAGCTAGTTTTTAATAAAAGCAGTTATCACTCTGTAACTCTACGTATTGCCATGCTATTTTCACTCCTCAGAATCGGATTTGTATGGAAAAGGCTCGTCTAGTTTTGGTTACCAATCAACTTACTAGATGGCACTATTATATATATTTTTTTGGCAAGTTTGATAACAAAATGTGGTGGACGACAATTAATTTTGACATTCAAACTGACAACTTTCAAATATTTATTTTCATTCACTTTGTTTACGTATCTGCTACGAGAGTGTGCTCCCTTAAATTTTCTTGCCTCCTACAAACAATTTAATCTATCTCCAGATCTACTTATAAACATTGACTCCTGCATATACATAGTTGGATTTAGATTTGCCTTATGATGAATATATTCATTACAAATAAAAATGATCAAAAACTTGTATACGATTTATGCAGTACCGCTTTATGCATACATACATAGCTATAAATGTACATTTATAACCAACAGATATTAGTTCGAAACTAGTATTATAGAGGCGCTGATTGGAAAGAACGGGTGCGACCTCTATTTATATAACGTACTCTGTGCTTGCTACACGTGCACAACTTATTCGTCAACAAATTAGAAAATTTAAAACGAGTCTGTGACGGCATTTATTTCACCAATATCACTCTTAAATTAAGCCCGATTGATCTGAAGAAAATTGTGGATGCACATCCATAAATTACGTGACACGGTGTAGGGAGGCCAAAGAGTATAAGTTGGCTTTCATTTCACCAATACCGCCAAGATTAGGTCTGATCGATCTGAAGAAACAAGTAGGAACACCCATAAATAACGCCATACGGCGTGGAGAGACCCAAGTGTAACATAGGAGTTCCGATCGAACCGTCGACTTGAGCGGTTGTCCGTTTTGCTGCGCGCGCTAAGTTCGATTTTAATACTCGTGATTTAGTGACGTCAGTTATTGTTTGTTTCGATCCGGCACACCTGCGCTTCACAGGTGCGCTGCACCTGCGTTCCTTTTCTTGGAACTGAGTGAGACCTTTCCTTGTATTTATTTACTGCTTTATCTATTTCTTGGCATATTTATTTATTTACTCTTTTGTTTATCTATTTATTTACATATTTCTTTAATTCTTCAGTGATTTATTTTTAAATTTATTTTCTTTTTATTGTTTGTTTATTTAAGTAGCCTTATGCTATTTTTCCCCTGTTTCGCTCAGGTACTTATTTGCGTTGTTTTCCTATTTTGTTTAGTGTTAAACAGCTCTCTTTGATCCGGACTCGGGATAGTCCGTTAAATTCATTAAGGCGCGCCCCCCTGCCCCTATGGCAGGGAGGTTTCACATGTCTTCCCCCGCCCCACTCCCCTCCTCAGGCCCCGGTATGGCCGCTGAACAAGAGATCAGTCTCTTAGAGACTGAGCTCATTAGCCTCCGCGGCTTCATAGCCGCTATCTGTCCTCGTCTCGTAGACGATTACGATGCGTACGCTGCAAAGCGTCGCACCGAGCTCCCTCATTCCTCGAAGCCCGCTCCCTCGATCTATGCCAAGATCGAGGCTTCCAACAACTCCCCAACCCCAGCCGATCGCGATAGCGATGACTCCGACTCCGACTCCGGCTCCGACATGGAGCAAGACCCTCCTGCTCAGCAGGATCCCCCTGCCGAGCAAGCCCCTCAGGCTGAGCAAGCCCCTGCTGCGGACGATGGCTTCACCACCGTCACACACCGCAAACCGCGCAAGAACAAGAAGCGCCCGAACTCACCTTCCGATCCGGAGGACAAATTGCCCTCTAAAAAGATCGCAAACGTCGATGGCGCGAAAGTGCCAAAGGCGACACCAGCGCCCTCTAGACCCGACTCGCCCGTGGCTGCGGGTTCCGCAGTTTCGGGCAAGAAGCCCCGCCCACCGCCCCCCGTTACGATCCAAGACAAAGCGTCTTGGGTTGAGATTTCTAGCCTGCTGGAAACGGCAGGTATCCCTTACACCTCCGCCGTGAATACCGCTGTAGGTATTCAGGTGAAGGTAGCCACGTCCACCGCCCATCGCAACCTCACTCGTTTCCTTCGGGACAACCAGTGGGGCTATTTCACGCACTCTCTCGAAGAGGAGCGTAAACTACGGGTTGTGATCCGTAGAGTCCCCTCAGAACTCCCGACTGACGACATTTCAGACGACCTCAAGGAACAGAAGATTCCTGTTCGCGAGGTTCATCGTATGCGCTCTCCGCGCACCAGGGCTCCATATGATATGGTTCTCGTTGTCCTCGATCGCACCCCTCAGGGGAAAGCGATTTTTAATCTTACATCCCTTTGCGGCCTCTCCGGCGTCATAGTCGAGCCGCCGCGCAAAACGTCTGTGCCCTCGCAGTGTCACAACTGCCAGGTGTACGGACACTCCGCACGAAACTGTCGCCTGAAACCCAGGTGCGTTAAGTGCCTCGGCGACCACTCCACTAGGGAGTGTTCTCGCACGAAAGACGCCTCCGACCCTCCGAGCTGTGTTCTGTGCCGCGGCGTGGGCCATACCGCGAATTATCGCGGATGTCCCCGCGCCCCGCGCACAAAGCGCCCTCGATACCCCAGGCAGGCGTCGCCGTCTAAGACGGCCGCTGCCCCCGCCCGTCCTCGACCTCCGCCTCTCATGTCTCGAGAGGCCTTCCCGAACCTGCCGGGCACGTCTCGTGCACCGGCAGCGTCCGTACCCACGACTAGTGCGCCCCCCCGCCCCTACCGGGCCCCTCAGGCCCCGTGGGCTCCTAAACCCGCGTCCCAGCACACTCCCAAACCTCCGGCGGCTAATCCTTCACAGGATGACCCCGCATACTCCTTTTCCCTATCGAGTATTGACTACGCAGGTCAACTACTCATTTTCCACGAGATCTCGGAGATCTCGGCGTACGAAGAGTGCTCTCGTAATCCGCTACTAGGTGCCGTCACGGCAATCCATAGATTTCCAGCCATCGCGGCTACACTACAAAGGCTCGCGCGCGCAGCTGTTAAAAAAATAAATAACTCAAATAAGATAGAGTAAATCGCGTATTTACGTCTATCTTCCCCTAAAAATAACCGTCAAACAATAATAATAATTTTTGTTATGTCTATTTTTAGACTTCGGTGCCGTCACCGTTAGTAAATTTAAATTCAATCTTATAAAATGCGTGTTGCGCCCACGCTTTTGTAATCGATCCCTATTAGCTCCCGCACACTTCGCGGTTCTCAATAATATCTCGAGCCTAGGTCGTCCCCGCGCGGAGCCCTCTTGATATTATTTACGCGATACAGTGACTCACCTACATCACTTGAACAGACATATGAGATCATCTCTCTCACACACGTGCACATATATACACATGGTGGGAGGGTTTTGTTTTTTTTTCCCTCATCGAACTGAATCGAATAGTTTAAGTTCGTTTCAATCCGATATACACGTATTCATTTGTGAATCATGCAATTTCGATTGTATGGTTCACAAATGTATATATGTATGAATAGCTTAGAATAGTTAGCTAGGACAGACGTGTCTTTTTCCAGGAAACAGCCCAAGCCGAGGTGTGCGTGCACCCTTGTGTATGTTACCCAAAACCAAAATCGGCTGAGTGCCCTAAGCGCTCGGCCTTAGTAGTCCGGTGAAGCTGTAAAAACC